>CM040406.1:68539111-68646611 GCA_022702515.1 Ilyophis sp. 1 JC-2022 | reverse complement strand
GATCTTGTATTGACGACGGGAGAGTCGAACCATTCCGTATAGTCTTCTCCAGCACATCGCAAAGACTTTCAATGGGGTTACGGTCAAGACTCTGGTGGCCAATTCATGTGTGAAAATGATTCCTCATGCTCCCTGAACCACTCTTTCACAATTTGAGCCCGATGAATCTTGGCATTGTCGTCCTAGAATATGCCCATTGACGGGATAACCTGGTCATTCAGTACATTCAGGTACTCAGCTGACTTCATTTTATTGCTGCATAACGTTGCTGAGCCTAGATCTGACCAATTGAAGCAACCCCAGATCATAACACTGCCTCCAGAGGCTTGTACAGTGGGCACTATGCATGACGGGTGCAACGGTGAGTTTTCTTTTGGCCAGGCAGTGTAGCACACCTCCACTGATTATATGTCGCTTTGGGTAAATGTGAACGTAAGGTAACATAATGTAACGTTACTGTGTCAGAGAAGCTGTTGCGTTTCTACGGTGTGAGGTATTGAATATGTTATAACAGACCAGTGCGATATATATATATTGAATTTCAGTGGAATACATTTTTATACAATCGATATAGGTGTGCTGCGCTGGATTGGTGACCTTGATCACCCAATGCATGCTGGGATACGCTCCAGTCCTCCTGTGACCCTGACCAGGAGGTTTAAAAATAGGATGGATGGATGGAGGGATATAGGCGTGCTGTCTGCACATTGTATGCGCTCGAGCTTAGGCTAAGGGATGGGGATGACGATGCTCCTGGCTGACTCCGCCAGGAAGTGACCAGGAAGTGAGTATGTATCAGTAATAGTGTGGTGAGTATGTATCAGTAATAGTGTGGTGAGTATGTATCAGTAATAGTGTGGTGAGTATGTTTCAGTAATAGTGTGGTGAGTATGTTTCAGTAATAGTGTGGTGAGTATGTTTCAGTAATAGTGTGGTGAGTATGTATCAGTAATAGTGTGGTGAGTATGTATCAGTAATAGTGTGGTGAGTATGTATCAGTAATAGTGTGGTGAGTATGTATCAGTAATAGTGTGGTGAGTATGTATCAGTAATAGTGTGGTGAGTATGTTTCAGTAATAGTGTGGTGAGTATGTATCATGCATGCATGTATGTATGCATGTATGTATGTATGTATGTATGTATGCATGCATGTATGCATGTATGCATGTATGTATGTATGCATGTATGCATGTATGTATGTATGCATGTATGCATGTATGTATGCATGTATGTATGTATGCATGTATGCATGTATGTATGCATGCATGTATGTATGCATGTATGCATGTATGTATGCATGTATGTATTTATGTATGTATGCATGTATGCATGTATTTATGTATGTATGTATGTATGTATGCATGCATGTATGTATGTATGCATGTATGCATGTCATGTTATTGTGTGTGTCTGTGCAGGAAAGTGTGTACTGCGTTCATGCGTGTGTGTGCTCTCTTTCTCACACACACACACACACACACACACACACACACACACACACACACACACACACACACACAGTAGGCTGGTACAGTTCGGAAGTTTGTTAGAGAATAACAGTCTAGTAGTCACCCCCCACCCTCACTCTCTCTCTCTCCCATACCTCATTCTCACAGGCCAGATGTATAGGTGGCAGGGGATAATGGGTAATATTCTTAGAGAGTAGGGGAGAAAGTAATTTAGAGATCTTCTCCTTCTCCTCTTCTCCTGGGGGGGGGGGGGGGGGGGGGGGGGGCGCCGGGGGGGGGGGCGGGGTGGGGGGGGTTGACAGCTGTCCCGGCCCGGAACACGAAACCTGAAACTGGTCAGGGAGTTCTGCTCCCGGCATTAGGCAAAACTCTCCTGCATTAAGCCCCCCACCCACCCACTCTGGGCTGAGTTATGCAACAATGACGTGTGTGCACACACTGTGACTCAGCGCTTCCTGGGCCAGTGGTGCAGGCCAGCGCGGGTATGCCCGTATGGACACATGCTTGTGTGTGTGTGTATGCACATGCTTATGTGTGTGTGTGTGTGTGTGTGTGTATGCACATGCTTGTGTGTGTGTGTGTGTGTGTATGCACATGCTTGTGTGTGTGTGTGTGTGTGTGTATGCATATGCTTGTGTGTGTGTGTGTGTGTGTGTATGCACATGCTTGTGTGTGTATGTGTGTGTATGCACATGCTTGTGTGTGTGTGTGTATGCACATGCTTGTGTGTGTGTATGCACATGCTTGTGTGTGTGTGTGTATGCACATGCTTGTGTGTGTGTGTGTGTGTGTATGCACATGCTTGTGTGTGTGTGTGTGTGTGTGTGTGTGTATGCACATGCTTGTGTGTGTCTGTGTGTGTATGCACATGCTTGTGTGTGTGTGTGTGTATGCACATGCTTGTGCTTGTGTGTGTGTATGCACATGCTTGTGCTTGTGTGTGTGTGTATGCACATGCTTGTGTGTGTGTGTGTATGCACATGCGTGTGTGTGTGTGTGTGTGTTTGCACATGCTTGTGTGTGTGTGTGTGTATGCACATGCTTGTGTGTGTGTGTGTGTATGCACATGCTTGTGTGTGTGTGTGTGTGTGTGTATGTGCATGCACATGTTTGTGTGTGTGCCCATGTATGCACATGCTTGTGTGTGTTTTTTGTGTGTGTGTCCGTGTGTACCTGCGTATGCCCATGCTTATGTGTTTGTGTGTGTTTATGCACATGCTTGTGTGTGTGTGTGTGTATGCGCACATGCTTATGTGTGTGTGTGTGTGTGTGTGTGTGTGTATGTGTGTGCCCATGCTTATTTGTGTGTGTGTGTGGTATGGTGAGAGTGTAATACAGACCTTATTCACACCAGCTCAGCACAGACACTGAAGATACACACATTAATCACACACCAGCACACAGCACAGACACCTGTACACACACTATACACACACCCACACAGAATATACACCTGTACACACATTACACACAAACATCCACATTGGTACACACACGCAAACACTCAAATAGACACACGTATGCACACACTATCACACACACACACACACACACACACACACAGCCAAGGCACAGAGAACTGCAATCAAAAGACCCAGACAAGCAGACATAAACCTCCCGCCCGCTCATTACGACTAGAAGAAGAACACGCACAGTGCATGTGCACTGGCCATTCAGCCCACCAAAGGACCATACTGTACACCTCACACACACTCACACACACTCACACACACACACACACACACACACACAGTCCTAACCCACAATCATAGCCCTAAATCGTAACCCCCACAATCTGAACACACACACACAGTGTGCAGTAAACCTTACTGTACACCTCTCTCTCACACACACACACACACACAGTGTGCAGTAAACCTTACTGTACACCTCTCTCTCACACACACACACACACAGTGTGCAGTAAACCTTACTGTACACCTCTCTCTCTCACACACACACACACACACACACACACACACACACACACACAGTGTGCAGTAAACCTTACTGTACACCTCTCTCACACACACACACACACACACACACACACACACACACAGTGTGCAGTAAACCTTACTGTACACCTCTCTCTCACACACACACACACACAGTGTGCAGTAAACCTTACTGTACACCTCTCTCTCTCACACACACACACACACACAGTGTGCAGTAAACCTTACTGTACACCTCTCTCTCACACACACACACACACACACACACACAGTGTGCAGTAAACCTTACTGTACACCTCTCTCTCACACACACACACACACACACACACACACAGTGTGCAGTAAACCTTACTGTACACCTCTCTCTCTCACACACACACACACACACACACACACAGTGTGCAGTAAACCTTACTGTACACCTCTCTCACACACACACACACACACACACACACACACACACAGTGTGCAGTAAACCTTACTGTACACCTCTCTCTCACACACACACACACACACACAGTGTGCAGTAAACCTTACTGTACACCTCTCTCTCACACACACACACACACACACACAGTGTGCAGTAAACCTTACTGTACACCTCTCTCTCACACACACACACACACACACACACACAGTGTGCAGTAAACCTTACTGTACACCTCTCTCTCTCTCACACACACACACAGTGTGCAGTAAACCTTACTGTACACCTCTCTCTCACACACACACACACACAGTGTGCAGTAAACCTTACTGTACACCTCTCTCTCACACACACACACACACACACAGTGTGCAGTAAACCTTACTGTACACCTCTCTCACACACACACACACACACACACACACACAGTGTGCAGTAAACCTAACTGTACACCTCTCTCACACACACACACACACACACACACACAGTGTGCAGTAAACCTTACTGTACACCTCTCTCACACACACACACACACACACACACACACACACACACACACACACACAGTGTGCAGTAAACCAAAATGGCTGTAGAAAGGAAAGCCCAAAATCATTTGTGTGTCGTATGTTGGACTCCCTTCATATAATCACCTTTATCGCACTTAAATCACTGTCAACAATTACTGATCATCCGTCACCATGACAAGAGAATGTGGCTGACTGCAAACGTTCTTTTAGTGTGTGTCGTACGGTAGGTTCAGCCTGGCCGCGCGCACCCTTCACATCAGGAACTTCGTCTGCCTCCTGAAGGCCTCTCCTGAGAGGGAGAGCTTTAGACTTTTCGCCTTTCAGCTGAACGAAAATAACTGAAGCAGCGAGAGAGAGACAGAGGGACAGAGTAACAGAGAGAGACAGAGTGACAGAGAGAGACAGAGTAACAGAGAGAGACAGAGGGACAGAGAGAGAGACAGAGTGACAGAGAGAGACAGAGTGACAGAGAGAGACAGAGTGACAGAGAGAGACAGAGTGACAGAGAGAGACAGAGTAACAGAGAGAGACAGAGGGACAGAGAGAGAGACAGAGTGACAGAGAGAGACAGAGTGACAGAGAGAGACAGAGTAACAGAGAGAGACAGAGTAACAGAGAGAGACAGAGGGACAGAGAGAGACAGAGTAACAGAGACAGAGGGACAGAGAGAGAGTACCAGAGAGAGACAGAGGGACAGAGAGAGACAGAGTGACAGAGAGAGACAGAGGGACAGAGACAGAGCGACAGAGAGAGACAGAGTGACAGAGACAGAGAGAGACAGAGTGACAGAGAGAGACAGAGTGACAGAGAGAGACAGAATGACAGAGAGAGACGGAATGACAGAGAGAGACAGAGAAAGCACATAAACACACAACTTTATTCCGCAAGCGTGTTTTTTTCCCTTTTTTTTTGGGAATAATTTTTACGACGTGTTAACGTTCGCCGCGGTCGAACTGTCTGCGCTCCTCGGGACGAGTGCTCGGCCGCAGTGAGATCATTCTCTCCGTCCGCCGAGTGGGAGAATTGAGGGCAAACATTCCCTGGATCAGCACATTTCTCCCTTCATCCTTCATCCTTCATCCTTCTGGAAGATGTTGATGAACCGAGACAAAGAAAAGAGGGAAAAGGCGGGAGCGGGGCGGGAGCGGGCCGAGAGGGGGGGTGGGGAGGGTTTTTGGGCGGTGAAGCGGACAGGTTGGGGTGGAAACCGCGAAAGAAAGCCATTACGCAAACGTGTCAAAATATGCAAATCGCATTCCAAGACATATGGAAACCACATGCACTGCCACTCGTAGAACACGTGTACTTTAGTTACTTTAGCAAAGGACTACAGGAAGTGTGAATTATGCAAATGATTTGAAGTACAGTGCAGATTATGCTAAATTAAAAATCGCATCTAAAGTCACACATGCAAAAAAGGCTCATTTAAATACTTGTATGTCCTTCTGAGATCTGTCCAAAAAATGTACGTATTTAAATTTTTCCCAAGTGTCCTTTTATGATAAAAACATGTTAGAATGCCCCTAAGCAGACACTTTTATCCAAAGTGATGTACAGTATATGACTGCATGCCTTTTTTCAGTATATGTTACATTTTCAAAGATATCGTTTTATTTTTAATTGAATGTTGCAGTAGTTTTGTAGTGTAGTAGAATATATCGTTTTTGTGATTAAGACCAGAAATGTATGTCCCCTATAGGGGACAAAAATAAACTTTCCGGTATTAGGAGGTTAACTTGTAAAAATATTTTTGTCATATATTTTTACACTAGAGTGCCAATCCATTCATTTGGTAGTTCATTGCTGACCATATGTTGACGTGTTTTTTTTTTTTTTTTTTCCACAAGCAGGAAGACAGACAGCTCCACCAAAAACCCCTTTTTGAGGGGCAAATCCTGGGCTTTACTACCAAATGACCCCATTAATAAACCCCACAGATAAAACCATAGCCTGTAATGACTCTGTATGTGGGTGGCTTGGCCATTGATGTGGAAGCAGGAAAAAAACTCATCCTCTGTTCCCTGCCCAAACGCTCTGTGATTTCTTCACCATCTTTTTGTCTGCAGATGTTAAAAGGCTTTAATCCCTGTCTAAATAGTGTGTGTGTGTGTGTGTGTGTGTGTGTGTGTGTGTGTGTGTGTGTGTGTGTGTGTGTGTAGGGATGAGGCTAACTCTGCATGTGCAAACATATACTGTATATATGTAGGCGGCAGTGTGGTATAATGGTTAAGGAACTGGGTTTGTAACCGAAAGGTTGCCGGTTCGATTCCCAGGTCGGACACTGCCGTTGTACCCTTGAGCAAGGTACTTCACCACTGCATTGCTTCAGTATATATCCAGCTGTATTAATGGATACTATGCAAAAATAATGTAAAATCGCTCTGGGATAAGGCGTCTGCTAAAAAAAAATGTATAACAGCACAGGGAATTGAAGAGTCTGGCTATGAGAATTTATTGAGGTAAAGTATGTACATCGCAAAAGTATGGCGTACAGCACCTTTCAGCCTGTCGTTCTTTTACCTGATCAGGTGACACTCGTTGACACTTTCCGTCCAATCACACAGCAAGCTAATGAAGAGCATCCTGACGGATATTGTGTGCCTGGAAGCTCTCTGTACTTGTCGTGGAGCTATAGTTTGAGAGACTCCCCCCTCACACACACACTTTCAGTGTGAAAGGTGCTGTACGCCAAACTTTTGCGATGTACATACTTTACCAAAATAAATTATTATAGCCAGACTCTTCAATTCCCTGTGCTGTTATACAGTATATGTTTGCGCACACACACACACACACACACACACACACACACACACACACACGTGATGCTCTTGCTTTATTTGCTTGATTTTTTCTCAGCTCAGTCTCCTGTGCTGCTCACCTGTTGTCACCCCCACCTGTCCCCCACATGAAATAAAAAATTACCCCACAGTTCTGCCCCCCCCCCTCCCCCTCTCTTTTTCTCGCTCAAACAATGATGAAAGGTACATTGGATACACATTTACAGAGAGAACACGTTATTCTTTTCCTAGAAATTCCCCCCCCCTTACACTCAAGCCCTCCACCCTCTGCCCATTCAACCCTGCAGTGGGAAATTAAAGGATTATTCTGTCAAAGCAACTCCCTTTTGTATAGTGAACCCACAGTACTCCATGCAACAGCAGAGCATGCTGGGTAATCCCATTGACCTCACCATGAGGGTTGTTCTCAGACTCCCGGCCCCTCGGGCCACTTTCGGCCCTGTGGGGCCCCTCCTTCAGACGCGAGGACCCTTCGGCGTGACGCAGAGAAAACTGCCCCCACAAAAAAAATAAAAACCTCACGAAAGCAAAACCGGGTTTTGGCAAGGGAGAAGCACCGCAAGTACGTTTCCAACTTTTCCGCGGCTCAAACCTGTGTCCAGAGCCGAATCATGGTCCCGTGAGGCCTATGTCTTTTGGAGCCCCCTCTCTTTCCTATATTGGTGTCTTTCTTGCCTTCCTCCTCGCAAAATCATCCACTAGATCAGAGGTCCTCAATCTTATCCAGAAAGGGCCGGTGTGGGTGCAGGCTTTTGTTGCAACCAAGCAGTTACACACCTGATTCTACTAATCAAGGTCCTTAGTGAAGAGTCAGGTGGTTGATTAGTAGAATCAGGTGTGTAACTGCTTGGTTGGAACAAAAGCCTGCACCCACACCGGCCCTTTCAGGATAAGATTGAGGACCCCTGCACTAGATCGTCGAAATCAAGCTGTCTGACAAGGTCTGAGTCTATTGACATAAGTGACAATGAGCTGAGACGTGTTTAGCACATGCTACTCCGCAGCTCATTTTTTAATGTCCGCTCACCCTGGCAGTTTGTCACTGTTTGTCACTTTAAAAAGCCTCAAACTGGTCTCGCTGTCCCGCCACAAACTCCCTCAACGAAGACGAAAGCTGTGCTGATACAGAGATGTCAATGTCACTTTTCTGTAGGTGCACGCATGTAGCGTGAAACTGCTGAAGTATGACGTCCCAGAAATGTGCCATGAACACCATCTCTAAGGTGTCCAATTTAGCACATAGTCCAGCGGCCTCAATTCGAGTATCTCTTTTCTCATTATCATCATTGCACATACCACTGAAGGCCTCTCTAATGTGCCTTAGTTGACTCTGCCCGAGCACTCCACTGAGTACTGGACAGCGATTTTAATGTCAGTCTGACATCTATCTTCTGAAAAACATTCCCCCATCTGTGTGTGGATGAAAAGCAAAATGTGTACAGTGACGACAACATGTTAAAAAACTCGTCAGCCTCTGGGCTATTGCCGTCTAAGGTGTTAAACACCAATTAAGTTAAGCGAATGCTCTGTGCAAGGCACATACTCTATCAGAGGGTTTTTTTGTTTCAAGTGGGCCTGTAGCCCATTGTATTTTCCTGACATGTTGCTTGCATTGTCATATGACTGACCTCTACAGTTTGAGAGGTCCAACCCAAGGCCTTCCACCACAGAGTCTGCTAAACGTTTACCAGTGTGGCTCTCAATTGGTTCAAAGCCCAGGAATCGCTCCACCACATTCCCGCTGCTGTAAAAAAACCGAAATATGAAGGTCAATTGATCCACATGTGACAGGTCTGAGGTGGAGTCAACAATTATTGAAAAATATATGGCATCCCGAACCTCATGTTATTGTTTGGTGAGTTTTCTGTATAACATTAGCTGTTCAGGGTTCGCCTTCAAAAGATGGCCCTGGGGGAGTGACAACATTACTGGAAACTGAACTAGTGCTGGTTCCTTCCTCACAGCTGACAGTAGTGCTGCTGTCATCATTATTACTATCAGAGGGTTTTTGAAAGAAGTTGGCAGTTGGTGGAACACTTTGAAGCAAAACTGCCTCTCTTGCCTCCTTTTCTTTTTTGGATTTCCTTTTGGAAGCACCACTATTCCAACGTTTGTGCTCCATATTTCAGAACTAGTATGCTATTTATATGAATATATTCCTGGCATTTCTCAATACTTATTAAATAATAATTGAATTAATATATATTAAAAACACCCTTCAAATAATGTTGCTGGAAAATACAATCAAGTGGTAGTATTTTATAGTCCACTTGTACATAAAGGCAGCTTTGAGTAGATTACATTTTTTTTTTTTTTTTTTTTAAAAGCACATAAAACAAAATAACCCTAACCCTTTAAAACGGCTGTTTGAAAATAGGCTGTTGTTTAAAAAAAATTTTTTTAAGTCTCTGAATATATTACTGTGGAGTACCAATCAAAAAACAGCCATCTGTCTGTGGCTTTTCCTACCAAAAAATGTCTTATATACCTGCCTGACACAAAGAAAATGATGTTGCTTGAAATTCAAAAGATAACTTTTTTCTCATTGGCTGAACAACCAACAAAGGTCTCTGATAAGTCAGTGAAACTTGGTGGAGACTATGCACATAGGCCACACCCCATCGATGGGGAGGGGGGGAAAAAAGAGCTGTTGACATTTTGCATGTCAACATTAGCAGTATCTACTTCTGTGGATCTAAAAACAAACGGTCTATGGAAAAAATGTATGGGGTTTTCCTTAATCTTTAAGTATGGATTGCGTCTCTTATATATGCGTTAGTGTATGAAAAAAATATAGCTTTTGGCATATTTTTTAATGTTTCACAAAACCGCTAGCTAATAAGCTCTCAATGATGTTTTTATTCCCACGGCCACAGCATCCCATGTTTTGAACTAATAGTAGTTTTGAACTAATAGCACTAATAGTTAGCTAGCTAGTAGCTTTGATTTAAGCATCATGACTACGGCATACTGTTTTAACATTTATTCAACCCACTGTAGCTAGCTACCCTTTTATCTTATACCCCTTTCACACAGACGACCCGCGAACAAATGCCACCTAACTAACTAGTTAAGTTGTGTGCCACCTAACTAGTTAGACAGCTGAGTTTTAGGCCGATAGCCAGTTAACTAGCAGGTTTTTTAGTGCAGCTAATTTGGTTGTAAGGGCAGCTAGCTGGTAAAAATGGCAGCAAGTAAAATAATTTCTGTTAACAAGCTGATTCATATGGGCAGCTAGCTAGGGAGAATGGGCAGCTAGCTAAAATAAATGGATAACTAGTTACGGTAAGTCAAATAACAAAGGGCTTGCGATAATATGACGCCCTTCAAACTGCCCTGTTATGCAGAATGAACTGACTTGTTGGTGAATATTGTATCATGTCACAGCATATTGTAGCGTGCCAACCAGTGGCTCAGTTGTGCAGAAGCACTGTACTCTCAGAGAGGCTCTCGTTTTAAGCATGCACTGTATGTACCAAGGGGCCCAGGTGTTACGCTCGATGTATGCACCGAGGGGCCTGGGGGCCCTAGTGGTGAACTCACACTGTAAGCACCCAAGGGCCCGGAGGCCCTAGTGGTCAGCTCACGCTTTAAGCACCAAGGGGTCTGGGGGCCCTCACATTCTAACCACTGAGGGGTCTGGAGGGCTATACGCACCCAGGGGCCTAGTGGTCAGCTTGCACTGTGCGCACTGAGGGCCCTGGCGTTCAACTTCCTTCGGAGGTCCTGGGCCACGCACCGCACGCGACCTGAAGCTTGGAAGCCCCCTGGGGGCACTGGCCCGGTCCATAATCCAGGTATGTCCATGACAACTCCCCCCCTTCCGTCCGAGGAGCTGTGAGGGGCATGAGACTTTAAGGGTAAATCTGTCACATTGCAGTCCTGGAGGGGGCGGCAGGCAGTACTTGCTGACCTTCAGTACATTTGGGCAGTCAAGTGCTTGATTTAAGCCATCGATTGGCTGAAGCAGGCAGAGTAAGTGCTCACAGAGTGACACATGGGCTGTCCACTCGGACCCCCACTACCACTCCTCTCCTACCCGGAAGTATGCAAAATTGCCTGAAAGTTTCGTCAAGACATTAAATAATATGTAACCATTAATGCGTAATTAAGATGTAATCAGCAACATTATATTAAAACAGAAAGATCTGTTTCCGGGGCACGTAGGAGAGGAGGTGGTAGTGGAAGAAGGGAGGGTGGATTTTTTTGAGTATTGGGACGCACCCATGAAGTGCTCACAGAGCACAGGAAGTGCTCCTGGTTTCTGCTTTCACCTTAAAACCAGCAAGCGCTTCAGCACGAGCAAGTGAGGAGAGCTAACAGCACAACCCCACTGCTTTAGTAGTTCAACTAAGTGCAGATTAGCAACAGAAACCCCCGCAGCTCTTCAGGAACAGAGCTGCTGACCCCTGGGCAATAGAGGCCACAAAGCTGGCTGCGGACAGAAAGGGAAAAAGTGGAAACACCCCCTGCAGTCGCTCCTGCCCCCCCAGGACTGGCGGTTTGAGACCGCTCAAGGGGCAGCTCCTCTGTCACGCCACCGCAACGGAGAAAGCGTAAAAAATCTGCTTCGGGCGAGAGGCCAATCCCACCGTGAATTAGCGGCGGAAGCCAGGGGGCCGGCATCGTGGGCCTCCGGTCTGGAAACCCAAACAACGTGCCGTCTTGTCTTTCCGGGGGCTTCTGTTGCCCCCCGGTTTGTCGGTTTGTTGAAAGTGAGAAGCGAGTCGACTTTTCTTCCGACCGTGGTGGGGGTGGTTGTAGAACGGCCACCCATGTCTGACCCACTTCCTGAGACACGGTTCCACCGTCTCCATGGCGATGACGGCCGTGAAACAGACACCGCAGAACGAATTCGGGCCCAAAATGTGGGCCGACTGCCAGTGGCGCGAAAGCGCACACGTTCTGCACCACACCATCCAGCCAATCATGACCCAGGGCAAGTTCCAAATTTTTTTTCCCCCTAAACTTTGAATTTACTTACACTAAGCTCCAGAAATCCAATAAACGCCATTATACTGAAATGCACCTGACCCATAGCTTATGTTTAAGAGATCTTTTTGAAATGTCTTGTGTGAACTGATGAATTTTCTCATGTTTCATAAGATTATCGGTTTCTCTTATGTAAGTGACTTCAGGCCCCACTTTCCCGCCTCTCTCTCTCTCACACACACACACACAATGGAGAAAAAGTAGGCCAGACTTTTCGGGAACAGCTTCTATGCGAATCCGATTTCTCTCAGTCAGTCATTCACTCACTCACTCTCACACACGCGCACACACACACACACAAAAGCCCGAAGGGCCCTGCCAGACTTCAAACCCTTTTCCCAGGCCCCTCCCCATTTCTCCCCCCGACTGGCTCAGCCCACTGAAAGCACAGACAGAGTTTAATTTCTTTCGGGGTTAAGATCAAAGTGATGGAGGAAGAAAGAAAAAAAGGGGAGAGAAAAAAAAAACGAGTGCGTCATAAAACCGGTCCGCTCCTCTGCGCCTCAGTCTGTCCTGTCTTAACTGGCTCATGTCAGCCTTTGTTATCAGAGAGAAAGAGAAAGAGAAAGAGAAAGAGAGAGAAAGAGAGGAGCCCCGCAGAAGAACCTTACATCTCCCTCCAGGGACGGACATGCAAAGCCAGCAGATACCACAGGGACCCCCAATCTCTTTTTACAAAGGAGGGGGTCAGATGATTCAAATAGCAGTAAAAGAGAGGGAGGGAGGGCGATAGACAGGGGGAGAGAGAGGGTGATTGATAGCTGGAGAAGGAAAGAGAGTTTGAATGAGAGAGGAGTGAGGGAGAGAAAGAGTTAGAAAGTAGAAAGGGAGGGAGAGGAAGAGGATGAAGTGAGAATGAAAGAGAGGGTGTGTATGTGTGTGTGTGTGTGTGTGCGCGCGCGCGCGCGCGCGTGAGTGGAAATTGGAACGGATGATAAAGTTTCCAGTTTCCACGTGGCACACGTTTCCTTCATCCTATAATGAAAGAGGAATCCTCCTCATCTCCCTAAATACTTTTCAGCTTTTTTCCTCTTCTTCAGAACCCCAAAGAACAAAAAAAAAAAAGTTCTGTAATTTAAACACACAGTACCAATGGTCTCCAATGCACTGCAGTTTAGCTTTTTTTTTTTTTAAAAAGGAAGACATTTCTCACATGTAACCCAGGAAACCAGCTACAACAAATGTAATTGGCTGGGATACCAGGCGCAGCTCCACACAATATAAAACCCTTACAGTTAGATGTGGGGATTGAGATTTGCACAGGAACTCAGGCCAGTTGTCTGTGCCACCTGTCACATGCAGTATTTGGCAGCGACCGGAAATAGTACAGGATTGCTAAGAGACGCCTGACGCGGTGTTTCCAGGCAAGCCCATCAGAAGTCCGCCAGAATTTCCAGAAGAACGGTAACCTAACAACAGCTTCATGAGAACGAAAGACGATCCGTTTTCCCTTTCAATGCGATTCCCCGAAATCACCCGTCTCACATTTCGCTTTTGGCTCGAGCCAAAGTACAGCGGAGCAATGAATCTGCCTTAAGCCACGCCTTGCCAGGGAGTTCATCACCAAAAAACTGGACAATCTAAGTCCAAAAGTAGAGCTCAGCCCCAGAGCTTGGTTTCCCCCTCTGCCCTCTCTTACGTATTGAGACTATCCAAAAAAAAACTTTGGACATTTAAATTTGTATTATTCTGGCAAAAGCAAATGTTTAACTGTCTTTCCTCTATGGCCCCGTTACCTCCAGGGCCGAGAACTGCCAGTTTTTACACCCTCCCTTTACCTGAGAGTCCAGTGTGAAGACAGTCTGGTCAATGAGTAGCAGTAATTATTCAGTTAATTACCCGGGAGAAGAAAAAACCAGGTCGAGGTCTGCCGGTCTTCACTGAATTTCAGGACTTAAGTACTTCAGTTAAGACTCTGATTGGCTAAAGAGTCCCGCATGACTTGCTTCCAAGGCCCCAATTAGCTGCTGACTGAATAGAAACCAGGAAGCAACCTGCTGGCGCCACGGCCCTCCGGAATCGGAGCCCGAAATTCCCGTTCTAGAATTCTCTCACGGAACACCGATCTGTGTTTGTTTTTCTGTCGGCTGGAAGACTTCACACCTGGCACACCACCAGAGGGTTAGGTTAAGGGCATCACTGGCTCCAGCGCCTTGATCTCGTCGCACATGCCCCAACAGCACGGAAACCGACGTTACAAGGGCGATGCCCTCAAGTCGCCCCGGCGGTACGGGATGTGTGATCGCTGGCGACATTTCAATCAAACACAGCGACGGCGTGCAGGGATGTGCGCAAGTGTGGCTGTCCCTTCTGCTTTCTATCAGGGTTTAACTCTGTGTTAACGTAGCTGCCTTTCAGCATTGTACTGGCCGTCTCACACTGTTTGGCTAATATCAATGCAGAGCTGTCTACCCACAGTTAAACCGTTTTAACATACAGCTCTGGAAAAAATTAAGACACCACATCAATTTTTCAGTTTTAAAGTTTATGAGTGTGTGTCTGTGTAAAATATTTTTTGTAAAACTATTGATATTCTTGAACTATACATTAACTATTTACCACATTTGATTTCAAATATTTCATAGTATACAACAGTTCTGACCGCCACGACTCATTCCATGAGTGATTATATACAGTATAACATCACTCAGAACACGTCACTGGCCAGGATCATGCAACGTTGTTTATTCTAATTGAGCTCAGGGAAGTTCAGGTATGGCAATGAATGGAGACCCAGCGACTATTGTGTCCTGTATAAAAAGCCCTCACTCCCAGATTCGAATAACGTTAGTTAGAGGAAAGGGCAGCTATATCAAGTTACTGAAGCTGAGACACACTGAATGATAAACTATGTTAATACCCATAAGTAAACACTAAAAATAACAATGTCTTTGCTTAGGATGGGTTCAATAATCAATATTTACAGGAGTAATCACAATTCTCAATTTTTTCCAGGGCTGTATAGTGCAATGCAAATATGACCCTGACAAAGGTTTTACATGTTTGTAGAAGATGATCAATGACCGTAAAAAAAAAACATGAATTGTACTGAAGAAACACAGCTGAGAGAGGTGAGTTTAAAAAGAGTTTATGGTCCCAGTGAAACACAAGAGCACGCCTGTTTATCTGCACAGAGCTACAGCAGTGACTGAGAAGAATAGGGCTTTGTGAGGACCGTGATAGGCTTTGTGAGGACTGAATTCTTCTCTGCACACACACACATACGCACACAAGTGTTCCGTGCAGACTGGACCACGGACAACGTACATTTTTTCTGCTAAATACTTGTGAGGGGGTCAGATACATTCACAATCAATGTCAAAAGTTAGACTTCACACTCTTAACAGAACACAGCCTGCCCTCAATGAACGAACGAACGAACGAACACACACACACACACACACACACACACACACACACACACACACACACACACACACACACACACCTATTACATAACCTGGCGTGGAAGTTTCCAAAATGGCCTCCCTGACACAGTGGTATAAAAATATCATCAAAAGGCTATTTAAAACACTGGGAACTGCACATGAGCCTGCCTCGTTCGAACCAGAGTTAAAATAAACTCCCTGACTGTACACCCTGCTTCAGTGACAGCCCCCCCAATCAGTATCGGCCGCGGCCCCGCCCCCGGCCCATGCCCCGGCCCATGCCCCGGCCCATGCCCCTGCCTCGGCCCCGCCCTCGCGTCTGCAGGTGCCCGGCGGCCCGTCTTAGCTTCTTCCTCTCATCCAGGTGCTCTTGCTCGGCCTTCTGCTGCTGCCTCTGCTTCTCCGACTGAAAGAGAGAGAGAGAGAGAGAGAGAGAGAAGATTGAACTTACAGAAACATAAACGTTCACAAAAAAGACAAAACTATAAAAAGAGATGAGATGAGAAGTGGAGAACGAGAAAAAAAGAAAGAGAGAGGCAGAAAGAAAGAGAAAGAGGGGGGGTACAGAAGTAGAGATACAGAAAGAGAGGGAAGAATTGATGGAGAGGAAAAGATTAGAAGAGGTGAAGCAGGAGGGAAGATATACTTAAACTTGGAGAGAAGAAGTGCAAAAGACAACGGCTTCTACACACAATCCACACTGATGACCCCGACGCCCACATCCTAAGCATAAACGCACAAATGCGTGCGCGCACACACACACGCGCGCACGTTTATCGATGGCTCGGAGCCAAACAGGACACACTGTGACAGACAGTACGCTTCTGCTCTTCCCTCAGAACGCCTGAAGCTGTTTTTCTCCGCAGGCCGCCGCAGTTTACCCACACCGCTGCGGCCAGCCGATAGGACGCTGCTGCTGTTGGCACGGGTACGCCCTTGCGGCAGCTGCCTGGCTGTAATCCGGCACGTCCTTGCGGCAGAGACAGACTGGGAATCGTCCTTCCCTCCTGTTACGATGTTTACTAAACACAGAGGCGCACACAGCGCCCTTTGCCCTAGAGTGTGCCCTGACATACTGTAAACACCAGCTTTCAACTTTACCACACAGCCCACATCAGGGCACGCTGCCAGCCAGCTCTCACCTTTACCACACTGCCCACATCAGGGCACGCTGCCAGCTCTCACCTTTACCACACAGCCCACATCAGGGCACGCTGCCAGCCAGCTCTCACCTTTACCACACTGCCCACATCAGGGCACGCTGCCAGCTCTCACCTTTACCACACTGCCCACATCAGGGCACGCTGCCAGCTCTCACCTTTACCACACCGCCCACATCAGGGCACGCTGCCAGTCATTTGGTCTTTATGTTCTAATCTACACAGCAGCGCCATTTATAAAAAATAAAAAAAAGGTTGTCACAAAGCATCTCACCACGTGGGGCATGGTAGTTATTTACGTGCGGTAACGCGTGGAAACCTCCACAAAAAAAACAGAAAGGTGAGAATTTTCTAGAAAAAACTTCCAGATTTATGAGCAGGCGATGAAGCGGAACTCCTGGAAAAATGTTGTGAATTTAAGCATTGATGGTCAACTCTATTCAGCTCTACCCTACTCCCTTACCACCGCCCTACACCCTCACTCCCTACACCCTTACCCCTTCCCTACACCCTTACCCCTTCCCTACACCCTTACCCCTTCCCTACACCCTTACAACTGCCCTACACCCTCACTCCCTACACCCTTACCACTGCCCTACACCCTCACTCCCTAACCACTGCCCTACACCCTCACTCCCTACTCCCTTACCACTGCCCTACACCCTCACTCCCTACTCCATTACCACTGCCCTACACCCTCACTCCCTACACCCTTACAACTGCCCTACACCCTCACTCCCTACACCCTTACCACTGCCCTACACCCTCACTCCCTACTCCCTTACCACTCCCTACACCCTTACCCCTTCCCTACACCCTTACAACGTCCCTACACCCTTACAACTGCCCTACACCCTCACTCCCTACACCCTTACCACTGCCCTACACCCTCACTCCCTACTCCCTTACCACTGCCCTACACCCTCACTCCCTACTCCCTTACCACTGCCCTACACCCTCACTCCCTACTCCCTTACCACTGCCCTACAGTCATCCCTACACCCTTACTACTGCCCTACACCCTCACTCCCTACTCCCTTACCACAGCCCTACACCCTCACTCCCTACACCCTTACCACTGCCCTACACCCTCACTCCCTACACCCTTACTTAGGGGCGTTATTTTCCGGAAGATGACGGAAAGGAGTGTCGCCGCGTAGGTGAGCCGTGCTGCACTAAGAGCAGAAATTCTCAGGGCCCCTGTGAGGTCCTTCAGATGCGGTTACTTTAGGTCACTCCACACCGAGACAGTCTTAGGGTACAGTAACCAACCGTACATAGGGGTGCACAGAGAGAAGGAGAGTGAGACAGTCTTAGGGTACAGTAACCAGCGGTACATAGGGGTGCACAGAGAGAAGGAGAGTGAGAAAGTCTTAGGGTACAGTAACCAACCGTACATAGGGGTGCACAGAGAGGAGAGTGAGACAGTCTTAGGGTACAGTAACCAACCGTACACAGGGGTGCACAGAGAGGAGAGTGAGACAGTCTTAGGGTACAGTAACCAACCGTACACAGGGGTGCACAGAGAGAAGGAGAGTGAGACAGTCTTAGGGTACAGTAACCAACCGTACACAGGGGTGCACAGAGAGAAGGAGAGTGAGACAGTCTTAGGGTACAGTAACCAACCGTACACAGGGGTGCACAGAGAGAAGGAGAGTGAGACAGTCTTAGGGTACAGTAACCAACCGTACACAGGGGTGCACAGAGAGAAGGAGAGTGAGACAGATAAGGAGCAGAAGAGAGAGTGAGTGAGAGAGAGAGAGAGAAAGAGAGAGAGAGTGAAAGAGAAAGAGAAAGAGAAAGACAGAGAGGTGGGGGGGAGGGTAGACTTTGAGTTTTGACGTTTCTTTATTGGTCCACTCGGAAATTGTGTTTGCTAAAAAAAATGCTAATTGCTAACAACGCACAATTTTTGTTTTGTTGGGACAGAGCAGCACTCCCTCACAAAACGTGAAAACTACAAAAACTACATTACTTCCCAAAATCTAAATTTTCCAGACCTGCCTGAAACAGAAGAAATGCAAATTCTTCATTTTCCAGAGAAGTACTCTTTTAAAATTTGGTTGCAGTGACCTGTCATCATTGCTTTCTGTCATTTTATATATTCACTATTATTATTTTATTGCTGTTGTTATTGGTGTGTTATTACGCTGCGTGATTATTATCGTCGTTTTCTGTTCAGCGTTACACAAACAAGACACCTTGGCAATATGTATGTTACAATATGTAATGCCAATAAAGCAAACTGAATTGAGAGAGAGAGAAGAAAGGAGACGGGGCAATAGTGAGAGAGAGAGAGAGAGAGAGAGAGAGAGAGAGAGAGAGAGAGAGAGAGAGAGAGAGAGAGAGAGAGAGAGAGAGACACAGAGAGAGAGAGAGAGAGAGAGAGAGAGCATTGATGATATTTTGACTACGCTGGGGGGGGGTGGGGGGGGTGGGGGGGGGTCTTGTAGATAATGTTATAATTTAATTTAAAACATTGGACAAGAGACACAGGACAAAGGGTCACAGTGCGGGACGTGGTCACCATGGAAACACCGGGCCCTGCCTCAAGTCTGTGGGGGACATTGAGGTCCCGTGTGAGCCGCGCCTCATGGAGCTCGGCTACAGGAAGCCCCACGTTGCAGGAAGTCCGGCGTGCGTGAACGGCCCCCCTGTTCCCAGAGGCCGAGCTCTGACCCCCCCACACACTGACACCCTGTGACCCCTGCACTGCTGAGCGCCAAGGCTGGGACCAGAGGAACAACAGACACAGCGAAAATACTGACCCGCTCTGGCCCGAGGGACTGGACACACTGGCCTGAACACACCCACGCGGGCGAGAATGCAGAACCGAGAGAGAGCGAGCGAGCGAGAGACAGAGAGAGAGCGAGCGAGCGAGAGACAGAGAGCAAGAGAAAGAGACAGAGACAGCGTGAGGGAGGGAGAGGGAGAAAGACACACACACACACAAATACCAGGAGAAATTTGAAAACCAAATGCCAAATTTTCTACTCCTGGATGAGAAAGAGAAATGGCCGCTCTCTCGCGGAGACGGACGAAGGCACACCTTGACCCACAATATGTCAGAATGCCATATTATAATATTGTTACGTTACTCTCATTGTTATTCAAAATTGTTCTCTATTATAACCACCTATACCTGGTCCATTTAAATGTATTTTACCTGCTAATTACTCTTTCACTGCTACCTGATTTGGCAACATTGTAACGAATGCAGTCATGGCAATAAAGCTTTATTGAATTGAGAGGGAGGTTAGAGAGAGAGAGAGAGAGAGAGAAAAAGAGAGAGAGAGGGAGGGAGGGAGAGACATACCACAGGGTCTGACACAATGAATGTCTCTCATAGACCCTACGGCAGTAACGCAGGATTGAGTCCCACATCTGACCCAGCTCCTTTACCCACAGTCAGAAACAGAGCCTGCGCTTACAGGCTAGGCTTTCCCCAGGGCTAACTGAGCACGCTCGAACCTTAACCAATCAGAGCCTGAGCACACAGGATTAGGCTAACTCAGCGAGCTCGTACCCTTAGCCAGGGGGGAAACTGCGTAGTTATCCGCCTATGTATCTGCTGCACCGCCCACAATTCTTAACAGAACCTTGGGGGCTTATTGGGCCAATTTTTTCGGCTGTATCCAGTGCGTTACGTGGCGGGTGAAAGCTGCGTTGAGATGTTGTGCATACTGCTGAAATTAAAAAAGCACAGCTACTGCTAACCGCGGTTTGGCGATGATGTCACTGTGCCAAAGTTCCGTCTGCCGCTCCCTCTTAAACAGGAACTTTTCCCCGGTCTACTTCCTGGTTCCTGATAAGCGGGGGTGGAGATAGGTCAGACTCACCTTCTTGAGGGTGAAGGTGAGCTGCTTGCTGCCGACTGTCGAATCGGCCATGCTGAGGGCGCCTGAGTTTTCCTCCAGCTTCAAACGATCCTCCAACGAGGCCCTGTGTGAGAGACACACGCGCACGCGCACACACACACACACGCACACACGCACACACACACAGTCAGCTCCTCTCTGCTCTATACTTAGACCCAGCTGGCAGGTTTTATTACCACTCAGGTCTCTGAACATGTGTCAGCTGTCTTGATCCTGTTGGGAGCCTAATGAGAGAACTAGCGGTGCACACCCGCCTACAGGCTACGCATTCCTTTCAGAACAAGGGAGGGTGGGGGTGTGTCCTAACGCCATGGCAACGGCTGTCACTCACTTCTGCAGCTTCTGCTTGCGGGCCACGTCCCCGAAACTGCGGAACTCCTCGCCGGCCTTGATCTGGAAGAAGCGGGGCTCCTTCTGGCTCGGGTTCTCCAGATTGACCTCGCGGTCCTGCTTCTTCCTGTCCTGCCGCGAGCGGGTCCTCTCCTCCACCCGAAGGAGGCGCCGTTGCTCCCGCACCTCCTCCACCCAGCTCTTGTCGTCGTCCGAGCTCTCCTCGGAGCTGGCCCGTCCTTCCGGCTCCTCCTCCTTGTCCTGCTCCTCCTTCAATAGGGAGAAAGTGGGCGGGGTCAAAGAGGGGGGTTAGGGTCAGAGGTCACAGCTTGGCAAAATGAGGAAACTGGCCCCCTAATTAAGGCCTTGAATGAACTGGCCGGCACAGTATGCACGATACTGCATATTTCTACGAATCCACGCAACACCAGTTCTCTGAAAGGTAGGTGGAGAAGAATGTTGCCTCAAGCCACAAACATCTCCCTTATACAATAAATACTGCAGGCTCCACACTATATAACTCCACAGGCTCCACACTATCCAAATAACTGTCTTTACTATGTAAAAGGGTGCATTTAGCAAACAAGGAATAAAGTTTCAATAAAGTTAATTATAAATAATTTGCACCCACAGTACAACCTGAAACTTTGCAGAAAATGCAGCCTGGTTTCTGAGAGAGACGGAACGCTCACGTACCACCTGCCAGGGACCCACCTGTAGGGTGTAGGCGCTCTAGTGTCTCACCTGTTGGGCGGCGGCCTCCTTCTCCAGGAGGCGGAGCTTCTTGCGACGTTTCAGGCCCACTTTGGAGACGATGGGGTTGAGCAGACGGAACTCCACGCTCTGCTCGTCCACCTGGTAGTCCGGATTCTCGAACATCACCTTGAAACGATTGTCATTCAGGATGCTGGGCGTGGCCTGGGGAGGTGGGAGGGGCATAAAAATTGAGAAACGGAACACTGTGTGCGTCTGTGAGAGTGTGCGTATGCGTGTGTGAGTCTGCATGCGTGCGTGCGTTTGTGTGCGTGTATCCGTGTGTGCATGCGTGTCTGTTTGTGCCTGCGTTTGTCTCTGTATGTGTCTGCTGTTGGTGCATTTGTGTGTGTGTGTGTGTGTGTGTCCATGGTAACAGTAGCCACCAGGGGTCGCTCACCTTGCCCTTCTTCTTCCTGCTGGCAAACTCGTCATCATCACCCTCTTCCATCAACTTGATGGCCAGCTCCTTATTCACCTTGGGCAGCTTCTGTTAGAGAAAGAGAGAGAAAGAGAGAGAGAGAGAGAGAAAGAGAGAGAGAGAGAGAGAGAGAGAGAAAATGCATCTGTGAGACTCTCACACACACATCCATCCATTATCTAACCCACTTATTCCAGGTCAGGGTCGCGGGGGGCGGGAGCCTATCCCAGCATGCATCAGGCGAGAGGCAGGAATACACCCTGGACAGGTCACTAATCCAACACAGGGCGCACACACACCATTCACTCACACACTCATATCTACGGGCAATTTAGAGTCTCCAATTAGCCTAAAGCCAAGTGCACACTACACGACTTTTAAATATTTACAAAATCCCACCCAAGGAGAGCAGCTCGCATCAAACGACTGTCTAATGACAGCCTATACAATTTTCTGCACGATACAGCACACACTAGGCGATTCAGGGAGGACGGGAAATTACTCGGAGTTCGCACATCACACAATTTCTACAGGACTAAATCGAGAGGTCGAATTTCCACACACAGTGGCCAAGGATAAAGAAGTATTGATCATTTCAAACTGTTTTTAAAGATTATCATAGAACTGCTAAATTTGTCGGGGGTTCATCTTTGGCATCAGAATCGGGGAAAAAGGTTGTGTAGTGTGAGCTCGGCATAAGCGGCATGTCTTTGTGCTGCGGGAACAAACCGGAGTACCGGGAGGAAACCCACACGGACACAGGAAGAACATGCAAACTCCACACAGAAAGGCCACTCAGCCGGGATTCAAACTCGGTACCTTCTTGTACCACTGCGCCGCCCTGCACACACATCCTCAGGAGAGATATCGCACCACTGGGACACACACTGTCAATACACACTATACACGCTACACAGAGAAACCTCACTCATACACACGGGGGGGGGGGGGGGGTCATGTGACCAGCTCACCTTGATCTGCACTCTCTGCGTTCTCTTCTCCTCGATCTTCTGCCGGATCTTGTCCTTGCGATATTCCTCGTAGGCGAACGGATTTGCCATCGTCTTCACCTGGAGAAGCCAAACCCAGACGCAACACACAAACAGTGAAGAACAAGAGTGTTATTACTGTAACACACACACACACATAAACATCATTACACAAACACACACACACAAACACATAAACATCATTACACAAACACACACAGACACATAAACATCATTACACAAACACACACACACAAACACAGTTAGAGATAGAGACAGAAACACAGAAAAACCCACCCACAAACACACACACACAAACACATAAACATCATTACACAAACACACACACACAAACACATAAACATCATTACACAAACACACACACACAAACACATAAACATCATTACACAAACACACACACACAAACACATAAACATCATTACACAAACACACACACACAAACACATAAACATCATTACACAAACACACACACACAAACACATAAACATCATTACACAAACACACACACACAAACACATAAACATCATTACACAAACACACACACACAAACACAGTTAGAGATAGAGACAGAAACACAGAAAAACCCACCCAGACACCGACACACACACACACACACACACACACACACACACATCATTACACAAACACACACACACACATAAACATCATTACACAAACACACACACACAAACAGACAGACAGACAGAAACACAGACAAACCCACACACACACACACACACACACACACACACACACAGACAGACAGACAGACAGACAGACCTGTACACACACACACACCTTGTGGTAGAGTCGAATGTCCATGAAGAAGCCGTGCATGTAGGCGCGCAATAGGGCCGAACCCACCAAGTGAGACAGACCTGAGGACAGACAGACAGACAGAAAAGAGCACAGGTGAGTCACAGGTAAATGAACCAGGGGTGTTCACTTTAACACTCATGATGGTATGTTTTCTTTTTCTTTATAAAAAGCAACAAGTTCACCATTTCACCAGTCACTCGACTCAGTGTGAAATTCTGCTTTAAAGCTGCAGTAGGCAAGTAAAAAAATATACAAGGCAAAAAGACTTCCTCCCTCCCATCTCTCTCCTAAGCCCCTCCCACCAAATGATGCTCCAGTGCACATGCAGAGACAGGCAGACAGGGAGGGAGGGGTTTATTCCTCTCTCTCTCTATTTTGCTTGTAGATAGTTGCCCTGATTGGTAGCGACATACAGTTCCGGCCACTATTATTGACACCCCTGGTAAAGATGAGTAAAAAGGGTTATTAAAAAAACCGTTTGGTGAATTAGCTTAATCTCACACTGAAAAGATGAGAAAAATCCAACCTTTATTTGAAGTAAATTTATAATGAAAAGAAAAAACCCTCATCAAGAAATAATCATTTTTAACAAAACCACATGTGCCACAATTATTGGCAGCCCTGCATTTATATATAGAATAAAGTAATCATTCCTTGTATTTAGTCACATATCCTTTGCATGCCATGACTTCCTGATGTCTGTGACCCAACAACATTAAATGACTCTTGCAATCTTATTTTCTGGTACTCTTACAAGTGATACTATAATGTCTCTGCATTTGAATGGATCTCTATGAGAATTGGGATGTGGGAGTAGATTTAGCTGTAAATTACACTGAAACAGTATGGAACACATGGTTGGCTAAATGGCTCTAAGTCATCAAGTGTCTGAGGTATCAAACAAAATCAAGTCCAACACCCTAATTCCCATAGAGATCCATTCAAATGCAGAGACGTTATAGTATCACTTGTAAGAGTACCAGATATCAAGTCTTTTGATGTTGTTGGGTCACAGACATCAGGAAGTCATGGCATGCAAAGGATATGTGACCAAATATTAAAAATTATTACCTTATTCTAAATATAAATGCAGGGGTGCCAATCATTGTGGCACACATGGTTTTATTAAAAATAATAATTTTTCTTGATGAGGTTTTTCTAATTTTGTCAGTGTGAGATTAAGTTAATTCACCAAACGGTTAATTTTTTAGAACCCTTTTTACTCGTCTTTACCAGGGATGCCAATAAAAGTGGCCGGCACAGTAGCTAGCCCTGATTGGTTGGTTTTTAAAAGACTGGGTTGACAGCCTAATACAGAGCCGAGGACACTCACAGAAACCAGATTTTTTCCCATAACACTTGATTTATTGATAGCTACTGGAAAATAATGAGTAAATGTAATAATTTCGCCAAAATTATATAGACAAAATATTGCCTACTGCACCTTTAATGGACAAAGGCGGTGGAGGTGAAACCAGGAAACAAGCAGAATTAAGCAGAATTGAGCAGTAATATCCACTACAACACACCGCTACTCACTTCTCTGTGTCAGGTTTGGGTATGGAGGACTGATTCCACTGCACATCCTCTAATTCCTTTCACATTTACAATGGCCTGGGAAGACGGAGTGAAATGTACTTTGGCTGATTTCCATCAGAACTGAGCTTGAATCGGCTTCAGTGGTCCATCGCATTAGTGCTCTTCAAATATTTAAAGGCTTAAATCAAAGCTGCTATTCTCCCTGTACCGAGACTAACGACATTTAGAGCCCCAATCATAGCCCTTTAGCACTAGTCTTGCAGCTCTTCGTTGTGCATTTCCAGAGATTCCATCTCGTCCTGATTGGACGAGCAACTAGGCAATACATTCCAAATGTGGTCATGTGACACTGCACACACGCTGGTACCACAACCTCAAGCCTAAGATCATTTTTAGGGAATATTTCTATAAATGGCTCTTACCTCCATAAATATATACTTCTATACATAATGTACTTAATTGTACACTTTATTTGTAATTAAATAAATAGTCCTAGCAGAGGTGGTTTTAAGTACACGGTTACCTTGAGGAAATTAAAAGGTCTAAAAAGGCAGTTACCGTTTCTACCTGAGGTTGGTCTGCCAGCATGGCAGGCATCGACTGTTACTGGTATATGTCCTTACTTTTTAGAGCTGTGTTTTAGACCGGCAGACACACGTGCTTTAAGTGCAGGGACACACGCCTTTCCACGCTTACAGACGTTTCATTTAGCCAAAACACTTATGAGAATTTGGCTGCTCAGGACAGGCTCACAATTAGCCATACACACAGGGCCGGATTATCCATAAGGGCCATTGGGCCAGTGCCCAGGGGCACCAACCACTCACAGCCAGTGGGGGGGCACCACATGACACAAGCTTTAAAAATATTTTTCATATATTGTTATATTATTCACTTGAAATTGTTAAAAGGCCATATATTACTCGTTATCAACACTAATGTCATAATAATAATAATAGTAATAATGATAATATTAAACAAATCAAGTTTAGATGACCACGCATTCCCCCTCCCCAATCCGTCAGAGTTGAGTTTGAGTCGGTCCAAAAGTATGCGCAAAATATTATTGTTTTTAACGGCTAGCTACAGAAAATTTATTGAAAATGGACAGACATCAACTGAGTGGTTCTAGGAAAAGGAAGTCGAAGAAAGTGAAGGACTCGAGACGTCTTGTCACGCTTCAAAATGTCCCAGTTATAGAAAGTTTTTTTGTGAGAACAACAACGTCGGGACAAATTGCTGTCACTAGCAGCGCCGAAGCTAGTGGAGACGGTAACGGAGACGGTACTGCTAGCGCTAGCGGGGGAGATGGTGCTGCTAGCCATAGCGAGGGAGATGCCCTAAATGCTACTGACCACCAGAGCAATGAAGATACTCGTCTTAATCTTGGGGGAGATAGGAGCGAGGAAGACACTGAAGAGGAAGAGGAGAGTGCACTTCAAGAAGATGGCGACGAGGAATGGATGGATGTCAATCCAGATGTGCAGCCACTAGACACGTTTTCCATCTCAACTGATCCTGCACTATGGGGGGATCTAACCGAGCTAAAGAGGGATCTGGCTATTGCTAAAGGTTCCGCCGCCTATCACAATCGGGCAGCTAAGTACCCAACATCTGCACGAGTCACTGGTATGAAAAAGCGATTTCTCACAAATGATCTTTTGCAATGCCACCTCCCAAACAAGCAGTTGGTGTCTAGAGATTGGTTGATTTACTCGCCATCAACAGGCATGGTGTTTTGCTTTGCATGCAAATTGCTGTCCTTGCAGCAAAATGCTTTTACATTAGGATATTCTGACTGGAAACATCCTGAGCGAGTTTCGGCTCATGAAACGAGTGCAAGCCATCGCGAAAGTATGTTAGCCTTTTTAAGGAGAACAAGGAATGTGGGCACAATGGATGCCGTACTCAGGCAACAGAGAGATGATGTGGCGAAGTATTGGAGTGAGGTTTTGCGGCGTGTTGTGGCTGTGATCAAATTCTTGAGTGTGAGAGGTTTAGCGTTTAGAGGTGATGACGAACTTCTGGGATCATCGAGCAATGGCAATTATCTCGGACTGTTGGAACTCATTGCAGAGTTTGATCCATTCTTAAAACAGCACTTGGATACGTACGGTCAAAAGGGAAGAGGCACCACGTCTTACTTGTCATCTACTGTGTGTGATGAGCTGATTTGTTTAATGGGTGAGAAAGTAAAGAGGAGGATTGCATCCGAACTACAGCATGCCAAATATTTTTCAATCATCACGGATTCAACGCCCGACATGTCGCATACTGACCAGCTGACATTTATCTTTAGATGTGTCAGTGATGAAGGCGAAATAGTTGAGCGATTTGTTGGTTTCGAGCCTATTTATAGCCACACGGGAGCAAGCCTCGCTGATTGTGTCGTGAAAATCACAAAGGATCTTGAGTTAGACCTGTCGAATTGCAGAGGCCAAAGTTATGACAACGCCAGTAACATGTCTGGTAAATACAATGGCCTTCAGGCTCATCTTAAAAAAAATAAATCCCCTGATTCATTACGTGCCCTGTGCTGCACATTCGCTCAATCTTGTGGGGGTGAACAGCATAGAGGACAGTTGCCCAAATGCAAGGAATTTCTTCGACTTGCTTCAGTCTCTCTATGTTTTTTGTGCGAAGTCCACACACCGCTGGGATAAAATGTTCCACAACACAGATGTGATCAGGACTCTTAAACCCTTATCAAATACAAGGTGGACATGCAGAGCAGACTCGACTAAGGCATTGAGGGAAAACTACAAGGCCATCAGAGAGGCTTTGGGCAGATTTTCCAGCGATCCGGAGGAGAAGGGGGACGCCAGACGTGAGGCCACATCACTCTGCGCTCATCTTGATAAATTGGAAACCGCGATTATGACAATTGTTTGGGATAGCATACTATCCAGGTTCAAGACCACTACAGAGACTTTGCAAAAGCATGATATCACTTTAGACACTGCAGAACGTCTTTTGGAGTCACTGCGTTCTTCTTATGTGGCATCGCAGAGGGATCAGTTTGAGAAATACGAAAATGCCGCTCGCGAAATTGAAGGAGTGAGTCGCCTATATGAGGAGGAGACCAAAAGGGTCAAAAAACGAAAAAGTTTTCCAGATGAATCAGGAGAAAGCGATGCCCTACTAGGCCTGCATGGCAGCAGACGATTCAAGGTGGAGACCTACAATGTCATCTTAGACAAGTTGCTGTCTTGTCTTGCCAAACGCATCAGCGCATACACAGAGTTGAACGAACTGTTTAGTGTTCTGTTTAACACGGACACGGACTGTGATAGTGTGCGTAAATGCGCTGCTGCACTCTCCACCATATATTCGGATGATCTGGACAAAGACTTTGGAGAAGAGCTCATCCAATTTAAGACCTTCGTCCAGGAAGAAAAAAAACGTTCTCCAAGGATAATGCTACAGCTTCTACACAGACATGGCCTCCAAAGCACGTTTCCGAGCGTCTTTGTTGCGCTGAGGATATTCCTAACCCTGCCTGTTACAAATGCTGAAGGTGAGAGGTCGTTCTCCCGATTGAAACGAGTCAAGAATGAGCTCAGGACGACAATGACACAGAAGCGTTTAACTGCACTCTCAGTGCTTACCATTGAATCGGAGTTGGTCAAAGAATTGGACTTTGGGGATGTAGTCGACACCTTTACTTTGGCAAAATCAAGGAAGAAGCAGTTCTGCTAAAGGTAAGAAACCTGATTGATTTACTATTTTTATTATCTGGACAAACGTGAATTGACGCTGTCAATTTACTGGCTTTGTTTGTCTGGTTCCTGTCTAGGCTCTGCTGCTGTTTTGATGCTCTGGGTCAGCGGTGCTGATGAAGTTTTGGCTTGTCTGCTGAGCTGATGTGTACACTGACACGTGCTGATGTGTATTGATTTTGAGATTTTGAATAGAGTGCTGTGTTTTTTTTATTTAATTGAGAATTTTCAATTGAGACATTTTAATATATAGGCCTAGTGCTCACTGCTCATATGCCTGAATAGTTGGATGCTGTGAGTTAGTAGCCTAAATTACATTTGAGAAATCCCCTTGCAAGTATTGCTTTCTCTTTGCATAATGGAAATGCTTTGCTTTTTGTTTGTTTTTTTGGCTTGTCTGCTGGGCTGATGTGTATTGATTTTGACATTTTGAATAGAGTGCTGTGCTTTTTGAATTGAATTGAGAATTTTGAATAGAGACATTTGAATATATAGGCCTAGTGCCCACTGCTCATATGCTCATATGCCTACATGTATGTAGTTGGACAAATGTAGTCCAAATGTAGTTAGTAAATTACATATGAGAAATCCCCTTGATTATGCGTGATATTTTTAACAGGAGGACGGGGGGCGGGGGGGCGGGGGGGGGGGGATGGGGTTTGGCGGAGGGGGGCGGGGCCGGGGGGGGGGGGGGGGCGGGCCCTGTGAGGTAAAGTGCCCAGGGGCACCACATTGTCTTAATACGGGCCTGCATACACAGGGTGTATAAAAAGGCAGATACAGCTCTGTCTGTGTGTGTGCGTGCGTGCGTGCGTGTCAGGTTTTCCTGGAATAAAGATGTCTTACCAATCAAAAATGTATGTGTTAAATATCAGTTTTACGCTTAAACGGTCATAAAATGCAGATACAGGTCTGTGTGGGTGTGGGTGTGTGTGTGTGTGTGTGTGTGTGTGTGTGTGTGTGTGTGTGTGTGTGTGTGTGTGTGTGTATCAGTTTTACGCTTAAACGGGTCATAATGCTGCTGAGTAAAAATGAAACTAAAAGCAAAACAGAAAAGAGCACAAGCTTGTGCGACTGAGATACAGGCAATTCTCAAGTACATATATTTATCACCATCAGCGCTCGCTTGACGTTAAGCTTTTCAGCGCTTGTCCATCTGACAAGTGGAACTTTTTTACTTGTCCGAACCCCCCCCCCATTTGTGATTGAAATTGATTCAATCTGTTTTTGTATTTTCTCAATTCCTATTAGCTAAATTATCTCATTAACCAGTGTGGCAGGTGAAATGAGCATCATGCCATTTTTATCACTCACTTGTCCCTCCGTACAAGTGGATGGAACATTTTACACGTCTGACCAAAAAATACACTTGTCCCGGACAATAGGACAAGTCTCATTGTCAAGCCCTGCCCATAATGCCAGCTGGCAGGGTCACACGACCTCCCTGTAAGGCAGGGATGAGGGGTGATGCAGGATGGATGTGCTCACTGTTCACCAGACTCACTGCTTCCCCCATAATTGTACAGGCCAACGAGAACCCCCAACAACAATCCCCCCCTTTTTTTCATGCCAAAAATAGCGCAAAATACCCATTTCATTAAAAAAACAATAATCGTTTATGCTTGGGACCCTCTGCGCGGCGCTGTTCCTAAACGTGAACCCAACAACTCCCGCGCACATCTAATGTCGTTTCATTTGATCTCATATATTTTTATTGAATGTTCTAAAAACTCTTAGTCACTGACGTTTGTAACATTGTTAAGGATACTCTGTACACTCACAGAACACATACTGTGTCTAGTTAAGGTCTTAAGTACAACACATTTTGTGTTACTTTTCAACACTGTGTTAAAAATCTCCCTTTTTAAACGCATACATTCTGTAATTTGACTAAATGTGTTGAAAGTAACATAAAAGTAGTAACACAAAAAGTGTTGGATATGAACACATCCTTTTCGAGAGTGTACGCAATTGTGGAGTCTTAGTTATAATGCGGCATAGATTACACATCAATAAATGCAACGTACTAAGTCATCCTCTCCTTATGATCATTTTGTTTTAAGTCTTGAATATATAAACACAAATTTAACGCAAATATAAATTGTCGACCACCTGCGGCACCATTAAACCGAAGCCAGCCACGCCAGAATGTGACCGGGCGTGCCACGTCTCTTTAGGGGTTTTTCTGTGCTTACCACCAGGCCTGAAATTTGTTTCGGGGAAACACTGCTCTCCCTTTCTATCTCTCTCTCAGGCTGTGGGCGATCATCCTTGGCATGACGAGAGAATCCCCCTCCCTCAGACGGCACTCTCCGCCGTTACATAATCGTGCATTCCCCCCGCCCACTCTCCCCCCCCCCCCCCCCCCACATCACATCGTCTTTCCACTCTGGTCATCCCATCTGTGATCCTCTTCAATCTTTCTCTTCCTTTCCTCCCCCTTTCCCTCATTCCCTCCCTTTTCCTGTCTTCCCACTCTGCCACCTCTCCATATCTGTCTTTCTCACTCACTCACTTACTCACTCACTCATTTTATAAATTAATTGGTGTATATTGGGTGGCAGTGAAAAATAACAGTTAGGCAACTGTGCTTTGTAAAAACACAGGTTGCAGGTTTGATTCCCAGGTGTGGCACTGCCATTTTACCCTTGAGAAAAGGCGCCTCATAAAATATAAACAAACTGTATGTAAAAAGAATGTAAGCCGTCAAAGTCACTATAAATGTAAATGTGAGCGTAGTACGAGTTTCTCCCGTTACTGCAGGTGTGTGGTGTCACCTGTGCTCCTCTTGCAAAGCAAACAAGTTTATACCTACATTTTAGGAGGCATTCTGTGTTTTCCAACAAAATACATTTGAGTGTCTCTGCCAATCCGTGTCTCTACCAGCCATCCCTACTGTACCCCTCCTCTCTGATGTCAACCATCTACCCCTCAACTCACACTTTAATCCTCCACCCCTCTCCTCTTATCTTCATTCCTCCACCCCTCCTCTCTCCTCAACCTCTCTTCAATCCTCCACCCCTCTTCTCTTAATTCCTCCACCCCTCATCTCTCGCTCTTTATTCCTCCACCCCTCCTCTCTCTCTCTTTATTCCTCCACCCCTCCTCTCTCCTCCACCCTCCCCCTTTCCCTCCCTCTCTTACCCAGGTTCTCCAGGTCCTTGCGGGTGACAAATTTGTAGTCGTCGTAGACGGTGCTCTCTGGGCTCTCCTCCAGCTCCTCCGTCAGGTTATCCAGGAAGGAACACCAGTGAGGGGCAGGGCCGAGGGCCTGAGGGTCCGGGGGGAGAGAAAGAGAGAAAGAGAGAGAGAGACAACTTTATTTTAGTAAATAATGCATGGCTGTAAATGGTGCTGTAAGCACTGTGATTGATTCCCTGTCCTGTGTGCGTATAACAGTTCTAGTGCCTGAATAATTTAATACAACAGCTTTAGAAGAAGAAGACGAGGTGGAGGAGAGAAAAGGAGAGGAGAGATGGTGACAGTGGGGAAAAGGGGAGAGACGGGTGGAGAGGAGTAGAGAGGGGTGAGAGTAGAGAAAGAGAGGAAACGGGCCAAGAAAGGACACAGGAAGAGGGGGAGGTCCTCTCTACACTTCCTCTCAAGATGAAATGCATCTGGAAGAGATGAAACCGCTTTAGGATGTGTGCACACATCCGCTCTCTCTGTACAGTGCATCTCCACTGTGCACACATCCGCTCTCTCTGTACAGTAACAGTGCATCTCCACTGTGCACACATCCACTCTCTCTGTACAGTAACAGTGCATCTCCACTGTGCACACATCCGCTCTCTCTGTACAGTAACAGTGCATCTCCACTGTGCACACATCCACTCTCTCTGTACAGTAACAGTGCATCTCCACTGTGCACACATCCGCTCTCTCTGTACAGTAACAGTGCATCTCCACTGTGCACACATCCGCTCTCTCTGTACAGTAACAGTGCATCTCCACTGTGCACACATCCACTCTCTCTGTACAGTAACAGTGCATCTCAACTGTGCACACATCCGCCCTCTCTGTACAGTAACAGTGCATCTCCACTGTGCACACATCCGCCCTCTCTGTACAGTAACAGTGCATCTCCACTGTGCACACATCCGCTCTCTGTGTACAGTAACAGTGCATCTCCACTGTGCACACATCCGCTCTCTGTGTACAGTAACAGTGCATCTCCACTGTGCACACATCCACTCTCTCTGTACAGTAACAGTGCATCTCCACTGTGCACACATCCGCCCTCTCTGTACAGTAACAGTGCATCTCCACTGTGCACACATCCGCTCTCTCTGTACAGTAACAGTGCATCTCCACTGTGCACACATCCGCTCTCTCTGTACAGTAACAGTGCATCTCCACTGTTCCACTGGCTGCTTTTATCTACTCTTCATCTCCTTCTCCTCCTCCTCCTTCTCTCTTCTCCCTGTCTCCCAGCGCTCTGCCATCCTCTGCCTGCTCTAATCCGCTATCCTCGCTAACTCAATCAGCCCTGATTACAAGACCAATCACAGTGCCCCCCAACTCAATCAGCCCTGAGTAAAGAACCAATCACAGGCCTGCATCAGCACTCTCACCACAATGCAGACTTCTCTGTGTACACAAGCGGTCTTGATGCTGATGGCCAAGGGGCGCAGGGAGAGTGGCTCTTCCCGGAATCTAAAGGGGGGGGGGGCACGCGTCACACTGCAGGACAGCGTCCCAGAACACTGCAGCGTTCGCTGAATTTTACAGCAACTTAAAGAGTGCCTCACCGATTGGCCACAGAGTCAAAGTTTCCAGTCCTTCAAAATGTTTCTGTTCAATGAGCAACCGATTTAAGCGTTGGGGGGACGGGGGAGGTGGTAACTGGAACCGGTTAGCCAATCAGCGGGCATAAAGATCCCTGCTATAGACGTTGCGGACGCCACACAGAGAGACAGTCTCAAAACTCACCGGCATGTAGAATGTGTTCATCTTGGGGTCTTCATTGGCTGTGAAGAGCATTCCTGTTTGGTAGTGGGGGGGGCCGGAAAAAACGAACAATAATTGGGGTATTAGACATGACCCCGGTAAAGCGCAAGTCAATGTTACACAGTCTGAGAGCAAAAATATACAATTTGAGATGAGGGTGAGTTTGGGTCAGAGGCCTACAGTCTGGTCATGGGGAATCATGGGTAACCATGGGGTGAAACAGTGTGAGGTTTGAGTGTATTAGTTTTAAGATTGACTGTATTAGCTTACAAAAGGATGCTGTGTACTTTGTCCCCTTATACAGTGGAGAGAGGAAATTATGGTTAATCTTTAAACCGAGCTCACAGATTTATATACTTCTGCCATGTGCTCTAAACAAACGACGCCGTTTCATCCGACGAGACGAGTTTCTGATGCGGTTCCATGAATTTATGTAAACAGACGATCGGGTTTTACGCGGACTGAACCCTGAATGTAAAACTTATCTTTGAAAAAATGACTGTGGCAAATTTTAATTTTTTAAAATCAGAAAAGCCAACTGCTTACTCCAGAGAAACCTTCACTCTGTAACAAACAGACGTGGTGTGAGGGTCAGTCTCTGCACGGTCTCTTTCTGCATCTCAACAGCCAATATACTGCATTACAAGGCCTGCTGGTTCTTTTACTGTCACATTAAGAGGAGTAACTGACCGAGGCCCAGTAACCCAGCCGAGTGAATTAGCTTAGCGGTTCTCCGCTTTAACGGAACTGACTGAGGCCCAATAACCTAGCCGAGTGAATTAGCTTAGCGGTTCTCCGCTTTAACGGAACTGACTGAGGCCCAATAACCCAGCCGAGTGAATTAGCTTAGCGGTTCTCCGCTTTAACAGATCATTTAAGAGCCCGGTTAACATGGCAGCGCCCCCGACGGCCTCTCCATGACCACGGTCAAAGGACCCTGGTTTTGGGGCGTCCCTGACGGCAGCGAGGACGCGGCCACGAGGGAGCGCGCTCTCTAAACGCGGCCAACGGCCCACACGCGCAGACGAAGAGCTCTCATTCGGGACGGGACGGCCACTCGACCACAACACAACCGGAGTCTGCTGGATTCCCAAATCCCCGAATAGGTCTTTCAGCTGCGGTTTGAAACGGTTACACTTGTTCTCCTCTCTCTATTCACCCTGGCTTGCTCCGGGGGTGGATGGGATAAGCCCGAACTTCTTCCTGTCTCTTTTCAGTCACCGGAGGTTTTTTGTCACAATATCACATAAAACCACAGAACATAATTGTATGAATTTGTAAATTATACATTCCAGAAGAGTAAAGCTTTGAAAGAGGAAATTACACCCTCAGCCACGCATCTTTAACGGTTTATAACCGCAGACGCTCCTTTGAAAACACTTTTAATTTTGTTTAATTGTCTGGCGAGCGGCGCTTGAATGACAGCCCCTGGTATTTGGTGTAATTAAGAGAGACTTGAGAATCTGTAATCTTGTAACTGCACTGCCTTGTGATCTGCCAGAGCTGATCACACCACAGCCCTGCACTTGCGCTGCCACCTGCTGGCGAGGAAGGGGAACTGCACCACAAACCAACTGAGGAATGCCACCCAGACTGCGTTTGAACAGAATTAATTTCTCCTTGTGATAATCACACACTGCTGAAATCCCAGCCCGTCTCTGAAGCTCCCCTCAAATCACAGACAGCAAATGGGAGAGCAGAGGAATTGTAGCACACAAGGACGCTCTCAGACAGCCCCGATTTGAGTCGTTATGCCGAAGGGCTGCAAGTTAACTCAGTGCCTCAGTGTAGTTACCTGTGGTGGGGAGAGGCCCTATAGGGTCTTTGTGTGGAGGGCCTGGTACAGAGGCACAGGCTCTTAACATAGGAGGACCCAACTGCTTACAGCTGAACAACACCTGCACAGACGCACTCACACACACACATGCATGTAGGCGCACACGCACAGATGTGTACACACACACACACACACAAACGCAGCCACACAGAAGCCCATCTCACCTGAGCCAGGGTACACGCATACATCATTGACGTCAGTCGGTGGCTCAATGGAAGAAAACAGTTTTCCCTGAAATGAAAAAGAAGAAGAATATCGGCCCGGTTCTGCCCGTGTATACACTGCTAATGCTAACTGTGCTAATGCAGGCAGACGTTTGGTGATAAATCTGGACAAACTGCCGCAGCAACAGGAAGTAGCCTGTAGTAGTAGTTTTTATTTTTATATCTGTATATTATATTTAAATTTAAATATTATGCTTTATTCACAGCAGAAGAAAAAGAGTTTAGTTTGAGTGCTCAGGGACGAAAGGAGGGATGCGATATTTCACAGAAAAGAGGTCAGAACAAGAGAGAGAGCAACTGAGGGATGAGAAAAGGATACCACAGAACGAAACAGAAATAAACAGCACACACACAGGGACACCAACCGACCCATATAAACCCATATACTGCCACAGGAACACATAAACCCATATACTGCCACAGGAACACATAAACCCATATACTCCCACAGGAACACATAAACCCATATACTGCCACAGGAACACATAAACCCATATACTCCCACAGGAACACATAAACCCATATACTGCCACAGGAACACATAAACCCATATACTGCCACAGGAACACATAAACCCATATAATCCCACAGGAACATATAAACCCATCTACTGCCACAGGAACACATAAACCCATATACTGCCACAGGAACACATAAACCCATATACTCCCACAGGAACATATAAACCCATATACTCCCACAGGAACACATAAACCCATATAATCCCACAGGAACACATAAACCCATATACTCCCACAGGAACATATAAACCCATATACTCCCACAGGAACACATAAACCCATATACTCCCACAGGAACACATAAACCCATATACTCCCACAGGAACACATAAACCCATATACTCCCACAGGAACACATAAACCCATATACTCCCACAGGAACATATAAACCCATATACTCCCACAGGAACACATAAACCCATATACTCCCACAGGAACATATAAACCCATATAATCCCACAGGAACATATAAACCCATATACTGCCACAGGAACACATAAACCCATATACTCCCACAGGAACACATAAACCCATATAATCCCACAGGAACATATAAACCCATATACTCCCACAGGAACATATAAACCCATATACTCCCACAGGAACACATAAACCCATATAATCCCACAGGAACACATAAACCCATATACTCCCACAGGAACATATAAACCCATATACTGCCACAGGAACACATAAACCCATATACTCCCACAGGAACACATAAACCCATATACTCCCACAGGAACACATAAACCCATATACTGCCACAGGAACACATAAACCCATATACTCCCACAGGAACATATAAACCCATATACTCCCACAGGAACACATAAACCCATATACTCCCACAGGAACACATAAACCCATATAATCCCACAGGAACACATAAACCCATATACTCCCACAGGAACACATAAACCCATATACTCCCACAGGAACATATAAACCCATATACTCCCACAGGAACACATAAACCCATATACTCCCACAGGAACATATAAACCCATATAATCCCACAGGAACATATAAACCCATCTACTGCCACAGGAACATATAAACCCATATACTCCCACAGGAACATATAAACCCATATACTCCCACAGGAACATATAAACCCATATACTCCCACAGGAACATATAAACCCATATAATCCCACAGGAACACATAAACCCATATACTCCCACAGGAACATATAAACCCATATACTGCCACAGGAACACATAAACCCATATACTCCCACAGGAACACATAAACCCATATACTCCCACAGGAACATATAAACCCATATACTCCCACAGGAACACATAAACCCATATACTCCCACAGGAACACATAAACCCATATAATCCCACAGGAACACATAAACCCATATACTCCCACAGGAACACATAAACCCATATACTCCCACAGGAACATATAAACCCATATACTCCCACAGGAACACATAAACCCATATACTCCCACAGGAACATATAAACCCATATAATCCCACAGGAACATATAAACCCATATACTGCCACAGGAACACATAAACCCATATACTCCCACAGGAACACATAAACCCATATAATCCCACAGGAACACATAAACCCATATACTGCCACAGGAACACATAAACCCATATACTCCCACAGGAACACATAAACCCATATAATCCCACAGGAACACATAAACCCATATACTGCCACAGGAACACATAAACCCATATAATCCCACAGGAACATATAAACCCATATACTGCCACAGGAACACATAAACCCATCTACTGCCACAGGAACATATAAACCCATATACTCCCACAGGAACACATAAACCCATCTACTGCCACAGGAACATATAAACCCATATAATCCCACAGGAACATATAAACCCATATACTGCCACAGGAACATATAAACCCATCTACTGCCACAGGAACATATAAACCCATATACTCCCACAGGAACACATAAACCCATATAAACCCATATAATCCCACAGGAACACATAAACCCATATACTGCCACAGGAACACATGAACCCATATAATCCCACAGGAACATATAAACCCATATACTGCCACAGGAACACATAAACCCATCTACTGCCACAGGAACATATAAACCCATATACTCCCACAGGAACACATAAACCCATCTACTGCCACAGGAACATATAAACCCATATAATCCCACAGGAACATATAAACCCATATACTGCCACAGGAACATATAAACCCATCTACTGCCACAGGAACATATAAACCCATATACTCCCACAGGAACACATAAACCCATATAATCCCACAGGAACATATAAACCCATATACTGCCACAGGAACACATAAACCCATCTACTGCCACAGGAACATATAAACCCATATACTCCCACAGGAACACATAAACCCATCTACTGCCACAGGAACATATAAACCCATATAATCCCACAGGAACATATAAACCCATATACTGCCACAGGAACATATAAACCCATCTACTGCCACAGGAACATATAAACCCATATAATCCCACAGGAACACATGAACCCATATAATCCCACAGGAACATATAAACCCATATACTGCCACAGGAACACATAAACCCATCTACTGCCACAGGAACATATAAACCCATATACTCCCACAGGAACACATAAACCCATCTACTGCCACAGGAACATATAAACCCATATAATCCCACAGGAACATATAAACCCATATACTGCCACAGGAACATATAAACCCATCTACTGCCACAGGAACATATAAACCCATATAATCCCACAGGAACACATAAACCCATATACTGCCACAGGAACACATAAACCCATATAATCCCACAGGAACATATAAACCCATATACTGCCACAGGAACACATAAACCCATCTACTGCCACAGGAACATATAAACCCATATACTCCCACAGGAACACATAAACCCATCTACTGCCACAGGAACACATAAACCCATCTACTGCCACAGGAACATATAAACCCATATACTCCCACAGGAACACATAAACCCATATAATCCCACAGGAACATATAAACCCATATACTGCCACAGGAACACATAAACCCATCTACTGCCACAGGAACATATAAACCCATATACTCCCACAGGAACACATAAACCCATCTACTGCCACAGGAACATATAAACCCATCTACTGCCACAGGAACACATAAACCCATCTACTGCCACAGGAACATATAAACCCATATACTCCCACAGGAACACATAAACCCATATAATCCCACAGGAACATATAAACCCATATACTGCCACAGGAACATATAAACCCATCTACTGCCACAGGAACATATAAACCCATATACTCCCACAGGAACACATAAACCCATATAAACCCATATAATCCCACAGGAACACATAAACCCATATACTGCCACAGGAACACATAAACCCATATAATCCCACAGGAACATATAAACCCATATACTGCCACAGGAACACATAAACCCATCTACTGCCACAGGAACATATAAACCCATATACTCCCACAGGAACACATAAACCCATCTACTGCCACAGGAACATATAAACCCATATAATCCCACAGGAACATATAAACCCATATACTGCCACAGGAACATATAAACCCATCTACTGCCACAGGAACATATAAACCCATATACTGCCACAGGAACACATAAACCCATCTACTGCCACAGGAACATATAAACCCATATAATCCCACAGGAACATATAAACCCATATACTCCCACAGGAACACATAAACCCATATACTCCCACAGGAACACATAAACCCATATACTCCAACAGGAACACATAAACCCATATACTCCCACAGGAACACATAAACCCATATACTCCCACAGGAACACATAAACCCATATAATCCCACAGGAACATATAAACCCATATAATCCCACAGGAACATATAAACCCATATACTCCCACAGGAACACATAAACCCATATACTGCCACAGGAACATATAAACCCATCTACTGCCACAGGAACATATAAACCCATCTACTGCCACAGGAACACATAAACCCATATAATCCCACAGGAACATATAAACCCATATAATCCCACAGGAACATATAAACCCATATACTGCCACAGGAGCACATAAACCCATATACTCCCACAGGAACACATAAACCCATATAATCCCACAGGAACACATAAACCCATATACTCCCACAGGAACATATAAACCCATATAATCCCACAGGAACATATAAACCCATATACTCCCACAGGAACACATAAACCCATATACTCCCACAGGAACACATAAACCCATATAATCCCACAGGAACACATAAACCCATATACTCCCACAGGAACATATAAACCCATATAATCCCACAGGAACATATAAACCCATATACTGCCACAGGAGCACATAAACCCATATACTCCCACAGGAACACATAAACCCATATAATCCCACAGGAACACATAAACCCATATACTCCCACAGGAACATATAAACCCATATAATCCCACAGGAACATATAAACCCATATAATCCCACAGGAACACATAAACCCATATACTCCCACAGGAGCACATAAACCCATATACTCCCACAGGAACACATAAACCCATATACTCCCACAGGAACATATAAACCCATATAATCCCACAGGAACATATAAACCCATATACTGCCACAGGAACACATAAACCCATATAATCCCACAGGAACATATAAACCCATATACTGCCACAGGAGCACATAAACCCATATACTCCCACAGGAACATATAAACCCATATACTGCCACAGGAGCACATAAACCCATATACTCCCACAGGAACATATAAACCCATATACTGCCACAGGAACATATAAACCCATCTACTGCCACAGGAACATATAAACCCATCTACTGCCACAGGAACACATAAACCCATATAATCCCACAGGAACATATAAACCCATATAATCCCACAGGAACATATAAACCCATATACTCCCACAGGAACACATAAACCCATATACTCCCACAGGAACACATAAACCCATATAATCCCACAGGAACACATAAACCCATATACTCCCACAGGAACATATAAACCCATATAATCCCACAGGAACATATAAACCCATATACTGCCACAGGAGCACATAAACCCATATACTGCCACAGGAACACATAAACCCATATACTCCCACAGGAACATATAAACCCATATAATCCCACAGGAACATATAAACCCATATACTGCCACAGGAGCACATAAACCCATATACTCCCACAGGAGCACATAAACCCATATACTGCCACAGGAGCACATAAACCCATATACTCCCACAGGAGCACATAAACCCATATACTCCCACAGGAGCACATAAACCCATATACTCCCACAGGAACACATAAACCCATATAATCCCACAGGAGCACATAAACCCATATACTCCCACAGGAACACATAAACCCATATACTCCCACAGGAACACATAAACCCATATACTCCCACAGGAACACATAAACCCATATTTTACATTACATTATAGGCATTTAGCAGACGCTCTTATCCAGAGCGACTTACACAGCATTTTTGCATTTATACATAGTATCCATTGAGACAGCTGGATATATACTGAAGCAATGCAGGTGAAATACCTTGCTCAAGGGTACAACGGCAGTGTCCGACCTGGGAATCGAACCTGCAACCTTTCGGTTACAAACCCAGTTCCTTAACCATTATACCACACATTATACCACACTGCCGCCCATATACTGCCACAGGAACACATAAACCCATATACTGCCACAGGAACACATAAACCCATATACTCCCACAGGAACACATAAACCCAGATACTGCCACAGGAACACATAAACCCATATAATCCCACAGGAACACATAAACCCATATAATCCCACAGGAACATATAAACCCATATAATCCCACAGGAACATATAAACCCATATACTCCCACAGGAACACATAAACCCATATACTGCCACAGGAACACATAAACCCATATACTGCCACAGGAACACATAAACCCATATACTCCCACAGGAACACATAAACCCATATACTGCCACAGGAACACATAAACCCATATACTGCCACAGGAACACATAAACCCATATACTGCCACAGGAACATATAAACCCATATACTCCCACAGGAACACATAAACCCATATACTCCCACAGGAACACATAAACCCATATACTGCCACAGGAACATATAAACCCATATACTCCCACAGGAACACATAAACCCATATACTGCCACAGGAACACATAAACCCATATACTGCCACAGGAACACATAAACCCATATACTCCCACAGGAACACATAAACCCATATACTCCCACAGGAACACATAAACCCATCTACTGCCACAGGAACACATAAACCCATATACTGCCACAGGAACATATAAACCCATATACTGCCACAGGAACACATAAACCCATATAATCCCACAGGAACATATAAACCCATATAATCCCACAGGAACATATAAACCCATATACTCCCACAGGAACACATAAACCCATATACTGCCACAGGAACACATAAACCCATATAATCCCACAGGAACACATAAACCCATATAATCCCACAGGAACACATAAGCCCATATACTCCCACAGGAGCACATAAACCCATATACTCCCACAGGAACATATAAACCCATATACTCCCACAGGAACACATAAACCCATATACTCCCACAGGAACACATAAACCCATATACTCCCACAGGAACACATAAACCCATATACTCCCACAGGAACACATAAACCCATATACTCCCACAGGAACACATAAACCCATATACTCCCACAGGAACACATAAATCCATATACTCCCACAGGAACACATAAACCCATATAATCCCACAGGAACACATAAACCCATATAATCCCACAGGAACACATAAACCCATATACTCCCACAGGAACACATAAACCCATATACTCCCACAGGAACACATAAACCCATATACTCCCACAGGAACACATAAACCCATATACTCCCACAGGAACACATAAACCCATATACTCCCACAGGAACACATAAACCCATATACTGCCACAGGAACACATAAACCCATATAATCCCACAGGAACATATAAACCCATCTACTGCCACAGGAACATATAAACCCATATAATCCCACAGGAACATATAAACCCATATAATCCCACAGGAACATATAAACCCATATACTGCCACAGGAACATATAAACCCATATACTGCCACAGGAACACATAAACCCATATAATCCCACAGGAACATATAAACCCATCTACTGCCACAGGAACACATAAACCCATATAATCCCACAGGAACATATAAACCCATATAATCCCACAGGAACATATAAACCCATATACTGCCACAGGAACATATAAACCCATATAATCCCACAGGAACATATAAACCCATATACTGCCACAGGAACATATAAACCCATATACTGCCACAGGAACACATAAACCCATCTACTCCCACAGGAACACATAAACCCATATAATCCCACAGGAACACATAAACCCATATAATCCCACAGGAACATATAAACCCATATAATCCCACAGGAACATATAAACCCATATAATCCCACAGGAACATATAAACCCATATACTGCCACAGGAACATATAAACCCATATACTGCCACAGGAGCACATAAACCCATATACTCCCACAGGAACACATAAACCCATATAAACCCATATACTCCCACAGGAACACATAAACCCAAATAAACCCATATACTCCCACAGGAACACATAAACCCATATACTCCCACAGGAACACATAAACCCATATACTCCCACAGGAACACATAAACCCATATAATCCCACAGGAACACATAAACCCATATACTGCCACAGGAGCACATAAACCCATATACTCCCACAGGAACATATAAACCCAAATACTCCCACAGGAACACATAAACCCATATAATCCCACAGGAACACATAAACCCATATACTGCCACAGGAGCACATAAACCCATATACTCCCACAGGAACACATAAACCCATATACTCCCACAGGAACACATAAACCCATATAAACCCATATACTCCCACAGGAACACATAAACCCAAATAAACCCATATACTCCCACAGGAACACATAAACCCATATACTCCCACAGGAACACATAAACCCATATACTCCCACAGGAACACATAAACCCATATACTCCCACAGGAACACCAACCGACCCATATAAACCCATATACTCCCACAGGAACACATAAACCCATATACTCCCACAGGGACACCAACCGACCCATATAAACCCATATATTCCCACAGGAACACATAAACCCATATACTCCCACAGGGACACCAACCGACCCATATAAACCCATATACTCCCACAGGAACACATAAACCCATATACTCCCACAGGGACACCAACCGACCCATATAAACCCATACTCCCACAGGAACACATAAACCCATATAAACCCAAATACTCCTACATGAACACATAAAACCATATACTGCCACAGAAACCAAGTAACACAGGGACAGACAGACAGAATGACGGACATACAGACCGTGTCTCGGTTCCAGATCTTGATGATCTTCGAGTCTGCAGACAGCACCAGATCCAGCTGGTTCTGGAAGTTCAGGGACTTGATGGGTAAGCCGTAGTAATGATCTTTCACCAGCAGGGGGTGACTGGAGCGCAGGTCATACAGCAGAACCTAAACCGAGGACAGGGTTAGAAAGTCAGTGGAGCTCCCACACAACCACACTGCCATTATAGGACATGATGGACACCCCCTCCACCCGCCTGTTTTTTTTTTCAATAAATTTGTTTCTGATTTTTTCCCTTTTTCTCCCAATTTAGTAGCCAATTGAACCCCTATTCTAATTCAATTCCCCCCGTGTAGCAACCGCTAGAGAACCACCGCTGCACAACCCCGTCAATCGGCACTTTTTTCAGGGAGGACGCTACGTCCTCTACAGGGCGCAGCTCCTGACCGTGACACGCCCTGGGTCCCCCTGTGCGCCGCGGTTCTCTCCGAGCCCCTCCCCCCACCCAGAAGCGACCGCCAATTGTCGCCTCCACAGGGCACCGGCCACGCTCGGCTATGGCAGGACCGGGGCGCGAACCCCGATCCCTGTTTTTTGAGTCTGAATAAAAAATAAAAGCCTCAGCTCTCTGACCTGTCCCGTGCTCGTCCCCACGGCCATGTTCAGGGTCCCGTTAAATTTGAGCGCGCTGATGGAGGGTAGACCTTCCACCCTGGTGGAGCGGGACACAAAGCATACCCCCGGGGTCAGAGAAAAGCAGGAGATCACAGTACCACACAAACCTCCTCTGCTCTTTCAGCAGGAGGAGCTAAAGATACATGAGGCTAGTGCAGGCAAAGGTTTTTGTGACCAGAAACGTGTGTATTCGAAGCTATTGAAGTGAGTAAAGACGCATGCTTTTGAAGCTCCTAATGTGACCCTGGCCTGGGCAGACTCACTCAGTCCCCTCCGTTATGCTACTCAGCGCACAGTCCAGAATCCCCACCCGAACCCGGGTCCGAGGATCCCAGCATTCCACCTTCCCCTGCACAGACAGACAGACAGACAGACACACACACACAGTAAACAGGGTCAGAAAGGAGCGGTTGGGTCCAGGGGATTAATCATGGCTTACAGGCCCAGCACACTTACCTCTGCTGTCCCTACAGCAAACAGCTGATGGACAGGGTTGATGTCACACACATTGTTCTCCCTGTGAATATCAGAGACACACAGTCAGTCCCAGGGAACAGAAACAAAGGCTGAAGTGCACCTATGAATACACAACATCTGACTGACACACACACACACACACACACACACACACACACACACACACACACACACACAGGTGCAGATACTCACACTGCGTCCGTCTGTAAGGAGTTGAGGAAGCGGCCTTGCTCCAGGTTCAGCCTGTAAACCTCTGAGCTGAGAGAGAAGCAGGCCTTTCAGATGGAACCCAAACACAGTAACTCAGAAACTCTAAAACCTCACAGCACAGAGAGAAGCAGGCCTTTCAGGTGGAACCCAAACACAGTAACTCAGAAACTCTAAAACCTGACAGCACAGAGAGAAGCAGGCCTTTCAGGTGGAACCCAAACACCATAACTCAGAAACTCTAAAACCTGACAGCACAGAGAGAAGCAGGCCTTTCAGGTGGAACCCAAACACCATAACTCAGAAACTCTAAAATTGAGAAAGCTCAATGCTCAGCTCTTCAATTAATTCTTGCACACACCAACAGGAAGCTTTGTACAACCATTTCAGTCAATTATATTATATTAAACAGCAGTTATCTTTGTTAACCAAATGAGTACTCTAAAACACATAATTATGGATGATGATTTTGTCAACACTAGAAGAAGAAGAGCTATTTATTAGCTTTCTGCAGGACACCAAAACTGAGAGCCATCAATGAGGGTTCAGTTGCTTGGTTTCTTCCCAGGGATAGAGGATCAAAAAGAAAGATGAAAAACTAAAAACAGTAATAACTTCTCAGCAATGCTGCCACACTACGTGAACTTCGGAAACATCTTTATTCGGTAATGGTGACAAGCTTCTGAAGTTTAATATTAAAACCGATATGCTGTAAGCCAGACGCTACCAGGGCCAACTTAGCACTAAAGGAGTCAGGCTGATATAATGGAAGTTTTCACCTCAAATAACATGATTTCTGATACATTGGGAATTTGTAGGCAGATATAAGAACTGCACTGTCATTGCCTTCTTCCACAATAGCGCAATGGTCAACTCAATGGGCTCACCGGTCAAGCATTGAGGAGCTGATGATAAGAGTATAAGCGATATGTGTTCAACATGGCTGGACTCTTACCTGGCACCCACAAAGTACAGGTCACAGGATGGGTAGTGGTAGGAGAAGTCCCGTCCGAATTTGGGTATTCGTGTTTTGTAGTAGTGCCCGTGCTGGGAGTGGAACTCCACATAGCGATCGCAGTGAAGAAACACCAACTGTGCATATGAACCCACACCCACACACACACAAACGAACGCGCACACAAACACACAAGTCAGGTCAACATGCAGGTCAACACGCATATGCAAATGTTCAGACAGGAAATGATCCAAAATCTAAAGGAATGTAATGTATTGCATTAACCTTCAATGTATTTATTTATTGGCAAGAAAGCCCCAAACCTACACAGACAGTTTAAATAAAATATCAGTCAGGTAAACTCTGAGAGCAGAGAAAAGGACAGAATTTTATAGTGAAACTGCAGCAGTCCTTATGAACGGCTGACTCAGACTTACCTGGCCTGTATTCAATCAGTATGTCCGCAATTTTGATTTACAAGAAAACTCTAACGTTACACCTTTTCTCCACAAACTCAGTTTGGCCAGTTGGTCTGAGCGATCACTGCACTTTTAATGCTGTTTAACTGCTGGTCAAAGTTAAGGACAAAGGTTGATTGAATACAGGCCATACATTTCCCCCTGGCTGCGGCACGCCCTCACCTTGGAGTAGTCATCAGACAGGATGTCAAACGCCACCACTGCAGAGACAGAACACACAGAGGGGTTACCAACACAAGGTCGTGACACCCTGCCACAAGGTCGTGACACCTACAGCCCTGGTCCTGGCCCCACAGGGGCTGCCGGTCTTCACTGTTATGCAGCACTTCATCCATCATTTAAAGCAGCTGATTGCACGGTAACACCACCTGAATTAGTTTGTCATTTTAAGGTGAAAACAAAAGCCAGCAGACAACTGCGGCCCTCCAGGACCAGAGATTGTAGACCCCTGTCCTTTATAATGCACTTCATTCATACAAACATTATGGGCCATGAAAGCACAAATATGACCAAACAAACAGCTCTGTGTTTAATATCCAAAGGTCCCCGGGTGGAGTGTAGTTCCATCATGGTTTCGGCAGGGGCTGGAGCAGGGACTCAAATGCAGGGCATTTGTTACCTGAGCCCTGGAGGCGGGGCAGAGTAACGGACGGGGCGGGGCGATGCAGAAGTTAAAAATTAATCCCCGTATTAAATCCCTGTTCCATGTGAGCTTTCATTAGTCAGGTCAAAAGAGTGCGACTGTGAACACCCGACACTTTAGCTGAGAGAACAGGACCCTGTTCCCATCCAAAGCACCTAAAGAGGACATAATCTATACCTCTACATACATTACACCCTAATCTCTATAGAATACATACACATCCCTACACAGACACTAGAGGACATAATCTATACCTCTCCATACCATAGACCCTAATCTCTATAGAGCACATACACATCCCTACACAAAGACACTACAGAGGATATAACCTATACCTCTACATACATTACACCATAATCTCTATAGAATACATACACATCCCTACACAAAGACACTACAGAGGATATAACCTATACCTCTACATACATTACACCCTAATCTCTATAGAATACATACACATCCCTACACAGACACTAGAGGACATAATCTATATCTCTCCATACCATAGACCCTAATCTCTATAGAGCACATACACATCCCTACACAAAGACACTACAGAGGATATAACCTATACCTCTACATACATTACACCCTAATCTCTATAGAATACATACACATCCCTACACAGACACTAGAGGACATAACCTATACCTCTACATACCATAGACCCTAATCTATATAGGGCACATACACATCCCTACACAAAGACACTACAGAGGATATAACCTATACCTCTACATACATTACACCATAATCTCTATAGAATACATACACATCCCTACACAAAGACACTACAGAAGACATAACCTATACCTCTCCATACAATATACCCTAATCTCTAAAAAGTACATACACATCCCTACAAAGACAAGACAGAAAACATAACCTATACCTCTCCATACCATACATCCTAATCTATGTAATAGAGTACATACACATCCCTACACAAAGACACTACAGAGGACATAACCTATACCTCTACATACATTACACCCTAATCTCTATAGAGTACATACACATCCCTACACAAAGACACTATGAGATGAGAGGGCATAACCTATACCTCTACATACATTACACCCTAATCTCTATAGAGTACATACACAACCCTACACAAAGACACGATGAGATTAGAGAGGTCATAACCTATACTTCTCAATACAATACTCCATAATCTCAATCCCACCCCCGCCTGTGAACGCAATAAATCTCACTCCAGCCAGCTGATCCAAAGTTGGCAGCCCTGACAACACGCATATGGTAAAGCCTATGCACATGTTTATGCATCGGTTCCTATTTAGTTAATCCCAAGAGTTAGACGGTAATACAAGTACGAGCTAGGGCACTATTTTCCCACTGTTTTCCCTCTGAAAACGAGATTTTAAAAAACCTTTTAAGTGGACATGTGATTTCAGTTTAATAAAACCGCTGAGTTTCCGACCTACCATCAGAATCCAGGCATCTTTCAAACTTCAGGGACAACTGGTAGGTGTCATAACACCGAATTCTGGGCTTGTAGGTGCCTGAAATTACAACGACTCAAGATTAATCTTGATTGACAAGGTCTCCGATTGATTAGGTTTAACAGTGAAAATAAACCTGAAAAGATACCAGTCAGCAGAGAGTAGTAACAGACACATGATCATCCCTGTCCTCACCTGCTGCCAGAATGTACTGTCCATCCCGGGACACCTTTATGGAGGTGCACACTGTAGGCATGGTGAAATCCTGGATGAGTTCGATCCTGCGCTGGACGTCTGAGGAACAGATCGGGGCAGAGGTGGCTTAGCAAGACATGTATCCAAGAAGCAACCTGACCAACAGTCATCTTTTACCAACAGTACTCACCAACATCTTGCTTTTGCAAAGCTCTTTTCTTCCTGTCAGAAAGCCACTGGGAATAAGCAATGAAAACAGTCGCATTACTTCAGCAGAAAGACAAATTAAGCTAGCATTATACAATTGTCTCCAGATACAGGCGAATACAAACAACCGACTCAATTTTTGTTACATAGAAGGAACCCTCCTGCCAATGGGTTCTCTAAAGTTTTAAACCGACTGCACTGTCTGCTGTTTGTAGAAAAAACGCTTGCAGCGTGTTATCTAGAGGTGTTATAATGGCCAACTATTTTGCTAGCAACATCAGGCTAACGTGTTTAAATGACGAGACATTGTTTTGAACAGTATGCGGCAATGAAGAACTTTATATCGGTGGCAAAAGACAGCAATTATGGCAACAAAATATTTAATTTATACCAAACTTAATTTTAACCTATCCCGCTAACACTGCTAACATAACTTAACCTCCTAAGACCTGGCGTCCACATATGTGGACATCACATTTTGGGTTGTATAACCATAATACTTTCAGACCGAGTGTCCCCATATGTGGACATCATTTTTCTCAAAAACTACATCATGTAAAAAGATTATGCTTAGTTTTTATAGTTATCAGGTCCCAATAAGCCCAAATAGCAAAGAGAAATTAAAAAAGCATTGGGTCTTAGGATGATAATTATAGCAGTTAGTTAGCAAGCAAACAAGGCAGGTTTATCAGTGAATTACCTCTGGTAGAGATTTTCCGTGGCTTAAATTGTATATCTTCACGTCATTCACACTGGATACCTGCATTTTTACTATGGTCACCCTAAACTCTCAATCATAATAGATTCAAGTGACATAAGGTTTAGCTAACAATCCAGTGATGATCTTCTAGTCTCACTCCACGTTTCTCTACTGTAGGCGTCCAGTTGGGCATGAGTCGAAAGGGTCCAGCCGGTAGTAGGTTCCGTGTAGAAATGTTAACGCAACAGTAAGGTTCCTTAGCACATCCACTTTGACGTTGACTTCGTAGGCTAACGTTAAATGTGAATTAGAACTAATAAAAACATTTACAAGATAAAGGTATAAATTGAGGTTTTTGGTATAAGCACATAAGCGATTCGTACTTTTAGATTTAACCGGAATATTTGAACGTCAAATTTTTCAGTTATCCAGTTCTAATTCAGAGATAAAATGGTATTGTCCAATTTTGAAATAGCAACACAAATTCACTGATACCATTTTGTTGTAATGTAACGAAACGTATTTCTTTGTGTCAACGTTGTTGTTACAGTTTTGTATGTTAAATTGTCATTAGTCGAGTTTTCAGTTCTGAGGTCTTGTCAGGCACGCATGAGCGCTGGTGGTCTATCAGTTAAAATATCTGCCATAACTTTATCAGTGATTGTGAAGTAATAAATCAAAAAATAAAATATTAACAAACATTTTATCAAAAAATAAATGAAATAAAAAGTTTTATATGACATCCCTGGTGGAAATTCCAGCTACCAGCCATTGCATTTCCACCATGGATGTAATTTAATTCATTTTAAAGGAGTTTAGTTTAGTTTTTAAAAAGTTACAATATTTTCTTTAATTATCACAATTTATATAGACCTACATACTATTTAAATTCAACTGCTATTAAGTTATTGGTGGCCACGCAGTCGCTTAGCATCCTGTATGTTTACCTGTCTGACCATATCAGAATAAAGCTTAAATAAAATATGTGTATAACTCAGCCCGCACGCACATGTCCGTTTCTCAGAAGAGGTATCATTATCAAGTGAAAGAGCTATCTGAGAAGGACGAAGGAGCAGTGACAGTACGCTATGCTAATACACCTGTACGAAGTGCCTACCTGTTCGCTTTAAAGGATGTAGCTAAGCATAGGCTATAGCGGGCTGCAGTCCGCGTTTGATTATCACTATTGCCTGTGCACTGATGGAGACGCGCTGGGACTTTGGTTTGTATGAGCAGTTTAACTCCTTGTGACCGCCTCAAATGGAGATTGCGGTCTACCGTGGAGGTGCAACTATTCCAACAGTCTCGTATTAGTGGATACTTATTTCATGGACAATTTCACTACAAGGTAAGTAGGATATTTTATAGATGCATCATGCTAATAGTTACTGTAACCTAATGACTATTCGGGGTTTTGTGGGCTACTGTGTTTGTGGTAACGAGCTTTTTACAGTAGGCTATAATGCCGAGTTATTGCTGTAGCCTATTGGCACATTGTTCAGTAGAAACTGATTGGATAAGTGAACTGAGCCGACCGTGTAAGACAGGTGTACTGTTCCTCTCATTATTTTATAATTGACCCATTAAATTATGTTCAGTTCCATTACGTCAGTTATTTGTGGTTATTGGCTACGTATAGCCTATTTACAATAGCCTCTAAGTTGTTTCAAACGACTCCAGTCTTATTAATACGAATTGTTAATTTCCTTTAATAGGCCTGCACTCCTGTCAATCCTATCTGAGAGCTGAGTTGCCCCAGAAATAATTTATGTGATTAATTCTAAGTATTTGTAAATTTATTGTTAATCAGGGATATCGGTTATCATGCTGAGACAATCGAATTAGGGTGACCCTGTCCAGAATCCGGAACAATGTCTCGATGGAATTCAAGGAGTTATTCAAGAGACTTATGAATAATGAAGTCAGGGACAGTCATAGACGTCTGTTTTCAGAGTGCTGGTAAAATGGTGTCCAAAATCAATATATTTACTTTTTTTCTCTTGAGGCTTTAGTGGACGTTTCTGAGCATAATTAAGGAAGATTGAAGGCAAAAAACGCGGTGAAGAGGAGGGGCCATTATGACAGAGTTCTGGTTGATCTCGGTCCCCCTTGACAAGACCAGTCTGCAGTCCCTGGAGAAACTCAACCGCGCTGCGTCCAAGACCAGACTGGCCTCTTGCTTCAGGTTTCCCATTCCAGAGCTGAAGGTACTGTAGCCTATATACAATCCATGCAGGCCTACACAGCTGGATATTTACCGAAGCAATTTGCTTAAGGGTACAATGGCAGGAACCCATCTGGGAATCAAATCTACACTCTCAGAAGAAAGGGTTCCAAAAGGCTCCGCTGTGTCTCCATAGAGGAACCCTATCTATTTCGTGGGTTCTTTGTCGGGGAAAATGGTTAAATCTGGGAGCTTTCACACTATTCATACCTACAATAGAGGGTTCCATAAACAATATAAGGGCTTCCCATATGAAGACAAGCCAAAGAACCCTTTCAGCAACATTTTTTGTGTACAACCTTGAAATTGCAAACCCAGTTAAATTATGCTACACTGCCACAGTCACTGTCAAGAATTAAACTATGCAAGAATGAAAAGCCAACAACAACAACATCTGTTTGGCCTGCTGTAGGAAGTGGATGTTTATTTTTTAGTTAGCTTTTCCCCAGCTAACCATGATAAACTGCATAATACGTTCTGACGTTGTATTTGTGATGTTTTTACTTAAAGTAGTCCAGCACGGGTTTCTGAACAGATTTTGGTAAGGCGGTTAGCTTGGTCTTCCTTTGGTAGTTGGGATTTGAATCAGGAACCTCCCAGATGTAAGATCAGGCCAGGGCTAGAGAGGAGCACTGTCTGTACCATTTGTACATTGCAAGCCAATCACGGATGTGGCGGTGTGCGGCACACTCTTTTAGAAGCAGCGGTGTGCGGCACACTCTTTCAGAAGCAGCGGTGTTCGGCACACTCTTTTAAAAGCAGCGGTGTTCGGCACACTCTTTCAGAAGCAGCGGTGATCGGCACACTCTTTTAGAATCAGCGGTGTTCGGCACACTCTTTTAGAAGCAGCGGTGTTCGGCACACTCTTTTAGAAGTAGCGGTGTTCGGCACACTCTTTCAGAGGTGATCGGCACACTCTTTTAGAATCAGCGGTGATCGGCACACTCTTTTAGAATCAGCGGTGTTCGGCACACTCTTTTAGAAGCAGCGGTGTTCGGCACACTCTTTTAGAAGCAGCGGTATTCGGCACACTCTTTTAGAAGCAGCGGTGTTCGGCACACTCTTTCAGAGGTGATCGGCACACTCTTTTAGAAGCAGCGGTGTTCGGCACACTCTTTCAGAGGTGATCGGCACACTCTTTCAGAATCAGCGGTGTTCGGCACACTCTTTCAGAAGCAGTGGTGTTCGGCACACTCTTTTAGAAGCAGCGGTGTTCGGCACACTCTTTCAGAGGTGATCGGCACACTCTTTTAGAATCAGCGGTGTTCGGCACACTCTTTTAGAAGTAGCGGTGTTCGGCACACTCTTTTAGAAGCAGCGGTGTTCGGCACACTCTTTTAGAAGCAGCGGTGTTCGGCACACTCTTTCAGCGGTGTTCGGCACACTCTTTTAGAAGCAGCGGTGTTCGGCACACTCTTTTAGAAGCAGCGGTGTTCGGCACACTCTTTCAGAGGTGATCGGCACACTCTTTCAGAGGTGATCGGCACACTCTTTTAGAATCAGCGGTGTTCGACACACTCTTTTAGAAGTAGCGGTGTTCGGCACACTCTTTCAGAGGTGATCGTCACACTCTTTCAGAAGTAGCGGTGTTCGGCACACTCTTTTAGAAGTAGCGGTGTTCGGCACACTCTTTTAGAAGTAGCGGTGTTCGGCACACTCTTTCAGAAGCAGCGGTGATCGGCACACTCTTTTAGAATCAGCGGTGTTCGGCACACTCTTTTAGAAGCAGCGGTGTTCGGCACACTCTTTTAGAAGTAGCGGTGTTCGGCACACTCTTTTAGAGGTGATCGGCACACTCTTTTAGAAGCAGCGGTGTTCGGCACACTCTTTTAGAAGTAGCGGTGTTCGGCACACTCTTTTAGAAGTAGCGGTGTTCGGCACACTCTTTTAGAAGTAGCGGTGTTCGGCACACTCTTTTAGAGGTAGCGGTGTTCGGCACACTCTTTTAGAGGTAGCGGTGTTCGGCACACTCTTTTAGAGGTAGCGGTGTTCGGCACACTCTTTTAGAAGTAGCGGTGTTCGGCACACTCTTTTAGAAGTAGCGGTGTTCGGCACACTCTTTTAGAGGTAGCGGTGTTCGGCACACTCTTTTAGAAGCAGCGGTGTTCGGCACACTCTTTTAGAAGCAGCGGTGTTCGGCACACTCTTTCAGAGGTGATCGTCACACTCTTTCAGAAGCAGCGGTGTTCGGCACACTCTTTTAGAAGCAGCGGTGTTCGGCACACTCTTTTAGAAGCAGCGGTGTTCGGCACACTCTTTTAGAAGCAGCGGTGTTCGGCACACTCTTTCAGAGGTGTTCGGCACACTCTTTTAGAAGCAGCGGTGTGCGGCACACTCTTTTAGAAGCAGCGGTGTTGGGCACACTCTTTCAGAAGCAGTGGTGTGCGGCACACTCTTTTAGAAGCAGCGGTGTGCGGCACACTCTTTTAGAAGCAGCGGTGTGCGGCACACTCTTTTAGAAGCAGCGGTGTTGGGCACACTCTTTCAGAAGTAGCGGTGTTCGGCACACTCTTTCAGAAGTAGCGGTGTTCGGCACACTCTTTTAGAAGCAGAGGTGTTCGGCACACTCTTTCAGAAGCAGCGGTGTGCGGCACACTCTTTTAGAAGCAGAGGTGTTCGGCACACTCTTTTAGAAGCAGCGGTGTTGGGCACACTCTTTCAGAAGTAGCGGTGTTCGGCACACTCTTTTAGAAGCAGAGGTGTTCGGCACACTCTTTCAGAAGCAGCGGTGTTCGGCACACTCTTTCAGAAGCAGCGGTGATCGGCACACTCTTTTAGAATCAGCGGTGTTCGGCACACTCTTTTAGAAGCAGCGGTGTTCGGCACACTCTTTTAGAAGCAGCGGTGTTCGGCACACTCTTTTAGAAGTAGCGGTGTTCGGCACACTCTTTTAGAAGTAGCGGTGTTCGGCACACTCTTTTAGAAGTAGCGGTGTTCGGCACACTCTTTTAGAGGTAGCGGTGTTCGGCACACTCTTTTAGAAGTAGCGGTGTTCGGCACACTCTTTTAGAGGTAGCGGTGTTCGGCACACTCTTTTAGAAGTAGCGGTGTTCGGCACACTCTTTTAGAAGTAGCGGTGTTCGGCACACTCTTTTAGAGGTAGCGGTGTTCGGCACACTCTTTTAGAGGTAGCGGTGTTCGGCACACTCTTTTAGAAGTAGCGGTGTTCGGCACACTCTTTTAGAAGTAGCGGTGTTCGGCACACTCTTTTAGAGGTAGCGGTGTTCGGCACACTCTTTTAGAAGCAGCGGTGTTCGGCACACTCTTTTAGAAGCAGCGGTGTTCGGCACACTCTTTTAGAAGTAGCGGTGTTCGGCACACTCTTTTAGAGGTAGCGGTGTTCGGCACACTCTTTTAGAAGTAGCGGTGTTCGGCACACTCTTTTAGAAGCAGCGGTGTTCGGCACACTCTTTTAGAAGTAGCGGTGTTCGGCACACTCTTTTAGAGGTAGCGGTGTTCGGCACACTCTTTTAGAAGTAGCGGTGTGCGGCACACTCTTTTAGAAGCAGAGGTGTGCGGCACACTCTTTTAGAAGTAGCGGTGTTCGGCACACTCTTTCAGAAGTAGCGGTGTTCGGCACACTCTTTCAGAAGTAGCGGTGTTCGGCACACTCTTTTAGAAGTAGCGGTGTTCGGCACACTCTTTCAGAAGTAGCGGTGTTCGGCACACTCTTTTAGAAGCAGCGGTGTTCGGCACACTCTTTTAGAAGCAGCGGTGTTCGGTTGCCTTTTCTAATGAAGTATCATCCTCATGTTTCTTCCCTCAAGCTGCAGTTTGCAGCATTTAAGGAGTCACTTCTTTTGTTTCTTAAGTCAGGCGCTCAACGCACAGACACTCTGCGGTAATTGCGTTTGCGAGCCAGCAGAAGGCCAAAAGGGTTCAGTTTGAGGAAAGGGGGAAAAGAACAAAAGTGGAGATTTTGGATGCTCTTTTCTAGATTTAACAAAAACAAATCTAATTGAACTCAACATTGTATATCACAAATCCCATTTGTTGAAGATCTTACTTTTCAGGTATTTAGCAGATGATCTTATCCAAAGCAACTAACACAGGTTTAAATGATTATTATTTTTTACATAGTATCCATTTATACAGCTGGATATATACTGAAGCAATGCAGGTTGAGTACCTTGCTCAAGACCAGTTCTTTACCCATTATACGATATTGCCGCTGTAATTTGTAACTGCCCTGAAGACGTGGAAAGAATGACTACTTTCACTTTTCTTCTTAACATGTTAAATGCCATTATTCCTACATTCACAAACATCTATAAATGTATTAATTAACATGAGTTAAAAGTGTTTTGAGACCCATGTTGGTGATAATGCATTTTAAACACTCACTTAACTGATCAATACGACCTCAGTGTGCACCAGCTTTAACCACAAAAGCCAAAGGAGGTTTAATGTTCCAAGCGTCAGTTTTTAACCATCCTGACTGCAGTATGTACATGATCTATTTATACCAATTTTCCTGTTTTCTGAGTAAATAGTATTTTCCATCATGTCCATATTGTTTCATCAAAAGGGGATTTGAGGTCAGGCCTGAAGTTCCTGTCACTTTCACTATTTGCTCTTAATTTCTCTTAATTTGTTCTCTGGATTTCTATCATTCCCTGTATTGTCTCTGTATCTGTAACAAAATATTTCAAACAGTGGTTCATAGATTCTGTAGTACTGATATTGAGCTAAAAGCAACTGCGCTATTGTGGAATAAATATATAATACTTCTGTCGTTCAGATTCTGGTATATCACCACTTCTAATGGTTCCTGGGTATATTCTCTTCAAAATTATTGTCATAATTGTATATATCCAACTCACACCGTCCTTTGGTTTGATTTCTTTCAATTGGTCTAAATTGATCATGTTTCATTCAACAGTAGAAGTCTATAACACTGAAATCATTACAATACTTTGGTTAAGGTCATAACTTTTCAGCGATGGATACATTACATCATGGGTTTGGAGACATTCAAGAATGTTTTTTCTGGTTTAGAGCTTCAAATGTTTTTCCATTATAGACTAGAAAGAAAGGTGTCCCAATGTTCCGACAGGTGGGTACTCTGGATGTGCTCCTCAGCGTCTCTGATGAGCTCACCAGACTGGATACCTACGCAGAGAGGTGAGACACAGTGGATTTGTGTTAAAAACTCTTGTCTGGAATTGTGGCTCTTTCATTCCCCTTGCCTGGTCTGTAATTATTGTGCTGCTGGCTGAGCAGGCATTGGTCCTTATCGACATTTGGTAGCTTGCAAATACAGACAACGTGAAAATCCCCATCATCTTCATCATCACCATTATCATCATCATCATCATCTTCACAGTGATCCCTCCCCAGTTAGATTTTTCATTTTTCAAACTCCATTATAATTTTCTTTTTAATAAAGATCAGTGCGAACAATTTTGTAAACACCATTAAAAGAATCTGATGGCAAAAGATGGTTTGGTTGTTCAGAACCAGGCCACTAGGATAAACACACAAGTACAGACACAGACACTGGTAATAGCCTTGCTTTGTCAAACAGTCAGAGGAGCGGGTCACTGTCCTGCTCATTGGCTCCACCCAAAATAGTCCATGAAGATCCCAGCAGATTGGTTGCTCCCGTAGAGTATATATAATGTAGAGACAGTGAGGCCAATAGAAAGCAATGGGGAGTACACCCGAACCAGGAAGTTTTAATTTTGCGCTCATCTCACATTCCCAGTTGTGTCCTGTACAACAAGGATGGCGCAGAAAGTGACGTGAAGAGGGCTACGTCAAAGCTTTATGAGTATGTAATTGGTTACCAGCTAGCGCGCAAAAATACGATGTAGGCCAGGAAAAAAAAAAGAAATTCATAGTCATATGTGTGGTAAGAAAAACGTATTTGACGTATTTGAAAACGTAAATGAATGGAGCCCAATGGGGTGACAGGCTTTTTGAGTTCAAATCATAGATATCAGCAGAGGGCAACATTATATCTAGGGTGCTGAGGTTAAGAGCCCGAAAGCTGGTACCTTCATTGTTCCAATTGAGATATATAAGAGCTTGTTCCACACAGAGAGGTGTACACATCGTGCAAAACTGACTTTACCACAGATGTCTTTGTGTTGACAGATTGGAAGTACCATAGAATGTATACTCTGTCCAATAAACCAGATAGGATACTGGGCTGTACACCTCTGGTTGTGTGCAGCAGCCAGTAATTTGTAATTGATACGCGATAGGCATCCTAGATTCATTTGCAGGAAAAGGAGAGCAGGCTGGTGTCAGGTCAGGCCCCATTATAGTGTTGGTTTTCTCATTAGAAGGATCCAGGGTTGGAGTCTCCAGCAGGTATCTGGTATATTGGGCACTGGGCACTTCGCTCTCCCTGTGAAAGAGTGTTTAGTGAGTCCGCGGTTTTGTGCTGCGTTTGTGTGTCATTTAGCATTTTGAGGTCCTGTCTCCCCTCCCTACCCCCCAATCTTTCTCTCCCCCCACCCTCTTTATCGTAGTGTCATTCAGAGGATATCGCAGTGCATGTCGGAGGTGATGGAGCATTCCAAACACAAACTGCAGGAGAACGCGTTGGCCAATGGAGGTGAGGCATGTCAGCAGGGGGGGGGGGGGGGGGCACAAGTCAAGAACTCACAGTTAATTAAAACAAAACAAAATAATAATTAAACCATAGACGAGTACGTGTTCACCTGTTGTGCTGTGAGCGCGAGCGGAAACCTCAACAGGCCAGCTTAGCTGCGGGTCGCAATGTCATTACGGACATCTGGGCAGTCCAACCGACCAATCAGAGACCGTTTCAGCTTGCGGTTCATGAGGTGCAAGCTTTGATCACATGTACATTACTGTGAGTTATAATGATGACTGTAAAAGGCCTACTTCTGTGTCAGAGAGGAGTGTAAGTACAGTAAGGGCCTGATTTACTAAGACATTTAGCGGGTGCAAAACCATTTAGCACACGCAAAACCAATAACATGATCAATGATTGGTCATGGAATTTGTTTTGCACCAATCATTGGTCATGTTATTGGTTTTGTGTGTGCTAAATGGTTTTGCACCTGCTAAAGGTCTTAGTGAATCAGGCCCTAAGTGTATTACACATGGTTAGCCTGGATTAGTTAAGCTGATGGTGAAGTGAGAGCCTTTTTGTGAACCTTTCCCCCGTCAGAGTCAAAGACGCACCAGAAAAGCACCCAGTCGCCCGCTAAAGCTTACTTCCAGGCCCTGCTGGGTATCTCGGCTCACATTACGGTTATTTTACTTGCATGTGTGTGTGAAGATTTTGTGTTTGTATTGAATTGTATTGTGTGTGTGTGTGTATGTTTAGGTGTGTGTGTCTCTGTTGTTGCTGTGCATGTGTGTGTGTGTGTTTTTTTTTTTTGATGCTGCATGAGACACATATGCTCTTACGTGTGTCATATGGTATTTCTCTGTGCGTGTGTGTGTGTGTGTATGTTTAGGTGTGTGTGTGTCTCTGTTGTTGCTGTGCGTGTGTGTGTGTGTTTTTTTTGATGCTGCATGAGACACATATGCTCTTACGTGTGTCATATGGTATTTCTCTGTGCGTGTGTGTGCATGTGATGTGTGTCACACAGTGTTCCAGTGGTCTTCATTAATCCTGTGGTGCTCTGATCCTCCTCCCAGTGGACTTGGCCAGTCATGTGACACACTTCCAATGGGACAGAGCCAAGTACTCTGCCACCCTTCCCCTGAGGACCCTGACAGAGGTCATCTCCAAGGTAACGACCTCTCTTCCTCATCTGAAAACTCTGCACCAATTACTTAACTATTTAGCTGTGGTCCATGCATTTTACATGGCTTTTATTGCCAGTAGTGCCTCGGGTAAGGGTACTAGTTCACTGTTTATGGGTATGGGATTGTGGTTGTGCAAATGTAACTGTGAGCCTGTATTTGTTTGTTTGTGTGTCTATGTGTGTGTGTGTGTGTGTGTGTGTGTGTCTTAGCAAGTTTTTCAGACAGAAACAGAGCTGAAGTCTCGATCCGCGGCCTACAGTAATGTGAAGTCCAGTCTCCAGGGTATGCAGCACAGGATAGAGTGAGTGTACCCCCAAACTCAGTGGTCCCCAACCCTGTTCCTGGCGATCTACTGTAATCACACCTGATTCAACTAATTAGCAGCTTTCTAACGAGATCTCTAGCTGTTGAACGAGGTGTGCTTTGTTAGGGTTGGACTGAACACCCACAGGGCAGCAGATCTCCAGTAACAGGGTTGGGGTCTGCTGCCCTAACCCCTTCCCTCTCGCATTGCTGATCCTTGTTCCCCGTTTCATTTTACACACACTAATGTACCTGTGCATTTCAGCGACTCAGTATCCCAAGTTCTATTGTGACATGCAATCACGTGTTCTCTGTCCAACATTCTAACACACGTTCTCTGTTCTCTGTTCTGGGTTCCATCTTCTGATAGCGACATTCTATAATACAGTCTGTATTCCAAGTTCCAAATTGTAATTTGACATTTTTCAACTGTTGTATTCAGTCTTTTTCAGATACTAATCACCAGCAAAAAACAAAGATACGTTTTTACCATTTACTTCCCACCTTAAACAAAACATATAATGTGGTTAAAAAACTGGTTGTGCTCCCCACTCCAACACTAGCTCTCCCCTTCCTCCCATACACCTGGCCATATAAACATCACAGACCAATCAGAATGAAAGGGCTAGGCCAGAAAGGTAGATAACCCAGGTAAACCCAGGTAAACCAAGGTAAGAATGGGGAAGAAAACAAAGCAAAACAAATAATGCTTCACATAACATAAATGGCTCTTACAGTTCATGTTGGTATTTTACAATCCAACATGACTACAAAATACCAAGGAGCGTGTAATCCATTAGTAATTGTAATCGTTCCTTCCATTGTGGTCTGAACACTTAGTTGAAATGACTGTCCTTTCATGTCCTGGTTGATCATATCAATTACATTTATGGTCAGCTGTGCGTCATGGTTGACAGTAAACGGTTGTCATGGTAACCATATCTGCGCGCTGTCTCCCAGGGGCAGTCTTCATATCCGCATGCTGACAGGTGTGGTACAGAAAGAAGACCTGGTGCTTGGGTCAGAGTACCTGACCACGCTGCTGGTGGTGGTCTCCAGGTGAGTGGTGGTAAAATCGGGTCCGTTTCTCCGGCTGTCTGTACAGAATCCTGCTGGAACAGGGAGATGAAACTACCTTAAATCTGACCCTTGAGAATGGTACTGACCTGCTAGTTAATTGGTTAATGGTACTAATTAACAAATTAACTATCTGGTAAAAAATAAAACCGGTTGCTCTCTTGTCTTTGTGGTCCAGACATGAGCAGCCTTGATTTAATAGGGATTCATGATTGACAGGTGGCAGGTAAAACTCTGAGAAAAATTTTTTCCAATCTTCATTGGGCTAGAGTTTGACAGCCTCACTTTGAACAGTGGGTGGGGCGATATTGTACAGTACAATCTCTCAGTGTCCGTCTGTCCGTCCGTCCGTCTGTCTGTGTCGTCCTCACAGGGAGAACTATGCGCAGTGGGAGAGGAGCTACGAGTCTCTGACTGAGTTTGTGGTGCCTCGTTCCAGCAGGTGCGATCTTTTTACTCCGGGGGGGTTTTCAACCTTTTCTAATCCAGGGACCCCCGCCAAGACTCAAAGGCATCCAGGGGACCACCATCAGAAGTTAAAAAGCGATTATATTTTTAAAAAGGGTTTTTATATTTAGTAATATTTCTCAAATAAATTTATAGTCATTGCATATGAGTGATGTAGACCAGGCCAACATTGACATAGACCAGGATAACAGTGACATAGACCAGGATAACAGTGACATAGACCAGGATAACATTGACATAGACCAGGATAACATTGATATAGACCAGGATAACTGTGACATGGACAAAACTAAGCGTACATCAGAGTTTTTGAAACTTTATTAGAAAGAAAAATACTAATAAAGCTATACTGTTATTATACAACAATGAGATTTGAGCGAGTAACGTGATTGGCCAAGACGCGTTCCACCAGTGCTGGTATTTAGCATAACCGCACTGCCATTGCGTAAACACGTTCTATAGAGCATTGCCTAGGAAGCATAAACAACAATAGCAACAGCAACAGGGTGCAAGCAAGTTGGTGAATCCAAAATAAAGAATTGGTTAATCAAAAGTTATTGTTTCAATATTTTTTCATTACTTTCTAAATGTTTATGTTAACATTGTTGTATAAAAGCATTAGATCACTCGAGGTTCGTGCGTTATTGGATATAATCACTGCTGAGAGTACTTCACAACTAGACCTGCGGTCTCGTTGCTGCGATGTCACAGCAGTGATTATATTTCCAATCACGCTCTCCCTCTCGTGATCTATTGCTTAATTATACATTTCCTTCCTGAGATGTTAAGTTATTCACATGTATGGTGTTTTTCGTACAGCACCACTGTGCCTCTAATGACATAAGGTCAGGACCTCAGTGATCACTGGTCCATCCGTACAGTACGGCCAGGGCTGAACAGGGCTGAACATGTCCTAAAAGGCCTGAGAGGGGTCACCCTGAACAGATACGGACATGTTTAGGCCAACCGTTTCGTCTGCGTGGCGGTCATTCTCCCCGACAGTGTACGGTTACCCCTGGAGAGGAAGAGTGAGCGTGACTCCAGCCAGCTCTGGAAGGCTCAGTAGCAGTAACCGTGCCTGATGACCCCTCTCCTATCTCCTCCACATGGGCCAATGCAGAGTCTCAGAAGAGCCAGACCTTTAGCTTGGTTTAGCTTTAGTTTAAATTTAGTTCAGCTCTAGTTAGCTTGAGCTTTTAATTTGCTTTAGTGTAGGTTACTTAGCGTATCGTAGCTTAGTTTACTTTAATATAGTATTTAATTTAGCTTTCCAAGGTCTGTTGTGTGATGATTGTACTGTATTGTGTATCTGGCACTTTGTAGAAAAAAAAGTGCTTTTGATCCTGTTATTTTACGTGATGGCTGTTGAGTAATGCGTTGTTGCAGTTATTCTACGTGACATTTACAGTGTTTTGAAAAAAAAAAAAAACAGTGAAATCCTGTACAAACATTTTACCATAAAAATAGTTTCTTTACAATGTGTCAATATGCCGCAGGAAGGTATTGGAGGAGTCGGAGGGAGGGATTTTCACTGTCACCCTCTTCAAGAAGGCCGTCAGCGACTTTAAGGTCAAGGCCAGACAGAACAAGTAAGGCCCTGTATGTGATCCTGCAAACTTCCAGAGCGTTAAAATGCAAGAGAGCAAAGGATTCGATCAACTAAGGCCTACTTTTTACTGGGGAGCAGCCTGTTTAGCACAAAACAACTGAAACACCAAGTTTTTAGTGGAGGAATATATTTGTGCAGAGTGCTAGGCCTGTGGAAGTATAAAAACAACATATCACCTAGGCAGAGTCTTTCTTTCCAAAGGAAACCTTTTTTTGTACGTTCTGTGTTCCCAGACTCGGACCCTTAGTCTTGCCCTGTAGTTGACTGGCCGCTTAAACCTTTCAAGAACTTCAAGGACTATAGGGTTCCATGTGTTCTGTATCTATATGTTTTGTTAACAAAAACATATTAACATGGGGACATTCATTATTCTCCATACATAACACCAGAAATTGGTTCAGTGAAAATCAAACATAGATTAAAATTTTTTATTCTATATCAATTTTATAATTCCGAAGCCTGATATCTCAATGCTATGCTAGCTGCAGATATAATTCTATAATTCCAGTCTCTCACTTTGTCTCTATGGTGCATCCCTATAGAAACGGTTCTGTACTCAAATTGCTCTACAGTGCATCGCTATAGAAACGGTTCTGCACTCAGATGGTACTACGGCAGTACGATGTAAAACAGTTGGACGCAAATGAGTTTTAGAGCTAATTCGCCCAGTGACCAAACTGTGTTGCAGGTTCACGGTGCGAGAGTTCAGCTTTGAGGAGTCAGAGAAACAGGAAGAGGAAATGACCAGGCTCCACACCAATAAGAAGGAGCAGTATGTGAGTGGACAAGCATACCATTTGGATCCCACCCACACTCTGGGGAGTGTGTGCGTGTGTATGTCTGTGTGTGTGTGTGTGTGTGTACGCAATCAATCAATCAATCAATCAATCAATCAATCAATCAGTCAATCAGTCCACCTTTATTTTTTTTTAAAAACAGAAAACACATTGAGGAACAGACACTGATTTCCAATGGTGCAGAGGAACAGCAACAAATAGAACAACAATAATAAAATAGAATAAAAATAAAAGTAAACATTTGTTAAAAACATCTACAACAACTAGAGGAAGATTTAAAATCAGTCCCTGAAATTGCCGCAATGGCAGCAATGAGTCTATCTTCAAGGAGCATTGCAGTTCAAGTGCTCCATACCTACTGAGGTGGTGGGACAGCCCGGATTATACAAACTAACTGGACAGTCATCTCCATTTTCTGCCGCTGCTCCACCATTAAAGCTAAAACGAACACGATGTGTGGGCCACCCTGTTGAATATTAATGAGGTGGTGTGGCCGAGGACAATACTGGCGGCAATGGACAGCTCTTCGTGAATATTTATGAACGTGTAATGCGGCACTGGAAATTCCAGTTAGCAACCGGAACCTTCCGGTAATGAGGAAATAGAGAGGACGGAACAGAGTGAAGGCAGGAGCTGACTGATTGGTTATGCGAGGGCAGTGGTCTTGGAGAGCTCGTTTTTGATGTTACGCAGCACTTAATTGATCGATTCAGGCAGTCAATTACACGGTTAGTTCACTTCACCAGTGTCCCAGTCCTGCCTTGTGGCTGGCTAACTGAGTTAGCATGGCTAACAGCGCTGAGTAAAACCAGAAACAGTGTTTTTGCCTCATGATATGTTCGTGGGGTTTCTGGTTTTACTCAGCACAGTTAGCCATGCAGCTAACTCAGTCAGCTATGAGGAATAGGGCCCTGGTTTCTTGGGTCTTAATTGGTTGGTGATATTAAGGCGAAAACAAAAACCAGCAGAAATAGAGAGGGTGGGGGTTTCTCAGTGGCGTTGCCTGTAAGAGCACCATCCACATGCTCATTGCGAGCCGTGATGTTCCAACCCGACCACGCGACCATTGTGGCATGTCTCTCCCTCTCTCTCATCTCCCATTCTTCCCGTCTCTCTATACTGTCTTGTCCAATACATTTGAAAGAGCCCTAATATATATATATATATAATTTATTTTATTTATTTATTTATTTATTTAATTTAAAAAAATAATAATAATAAAAAACAGAAAGCAATGGAGAGGAGCGAATTACAAGAATGGACTGAATGAAGGCAGGCGCTGACTGATTGGTTATGACAGGGAATCTGTGTTGGTTATGATAGGAGATCTGTGCTGGTTATGATAGGGAATCTGTGTTGGTTATGACAGGAAATCTGTGTTGGTTATGATAGGGAATCTCTGTTGAATCTCTGTGTTCTTCCTGCTTGCAGGCGCCCTTTGTACGCTGGCTTAAGGTGAACTTCAGCGAGGTGTTTGTGGCCTGGATCCACCTGAAGGCGCTCCGGGTGTTTGTGGAATCCGTGCTGAGGTGAGTCCGCACCGGCTGTTCTTCACTGGTCAATGCACCAGGCACGCTAACTTTAGGATGCGACAGGTCTGGCCTCAAAAACCGGAGGTCTGTGATTGGTCAGGCGCGTTAACCAATGGTCTGTGATTGGCTAGCTGAGCTAACCCGTGGTCTGTGATTGGTCAGGCGTGTTAACCCATGGTCTGTGATTTGTTAGCTGAGCTAACCCATGGTCTGTGATTGGTCAGGTACGGTCTCCCTGTGAACTTCCAGACTGTTCTTCTGCAGCCGGACAGGAAGCGGAGCAAACACCTGAGAGAGCTGCTTAACTCCCTATACGCCCACTTGGACAGCGCTGGCGCTGCCAGCAAACCTGACGTAAGACACGCCTCTCTTACAGCTGGAGCGATTCATTGATTTGATTGATTGGGGGGGAAAGCATTTAAATAGCCTAGAAATGCAACCAAACAGAATGTACAGGTGAGCTAAAAAGGAAACTCCATGGCGTGTATATCCACAACTCACCACACCATGATGTCATCAAATAGGTACAACAACAAAAAAGTAGGCAGTCATATATTATCTTTTCAAAAGATAATATTCAGATAGAAATCAGTTTTTTCTATCTTTATTGAGATAGAGATCAGTTTAGAAAGTACTAGGTTGGGGGGGGGGGTCGAACCCACGGCCACGTGGGGACACCTCCACGGGCGTCAGAGCCTTTTCACAACAAGGGTAACTAAATGAACAAAAGGAAAATAGAAGGACAAGAGAAGAAGAAAAAAGACAAAAATAGAAATAATAAAAAAATACCACTGAAAATATTCACTGAGCATTTAAACTAAATTTACTTTTATTTACATCCACAATTTCCCACACAGCTGAACATTTACCCATTTATTATGTGGCAAAAAAAATTATATATATACATATATACTGTGTGTATATATATATATTGGAAGCTTGGAAGGTTTGAATTCCCAGGTTGTGCACACCTCATGCATTTTTTACTGTTGAAAAACACGTATTCCGTATTATTTTACATTGTATGTATTTAGCAGGTGCTCTTATCCAGAGCGACTTTCATAACTAAGCATTTCTCACATAGTATCCATTTATACAGCTGGATTTATATACTCAAGCAATTCAGGTTAAGTACCTTGCTCAAGGGTATGATGCCAGTGCACCAGCTGGGAATTGAACCCATGACCTTGGAGTTACAAGCCCAGCTCACTAACCATAATAATAATATAATATTATAATAATATAATAATCCTATTGCATTTATTTCTAATAAAAAATGAGTCATATGTAGTGGTGGCTCAAAATAGCAAACTTATTTTTGCACTCGTAACTGCCTGTAATTATATTTCATAATTAACAATCTCTGTCAGTTCTAGATAGGATCTCCCTCGAGAAAGTTTTTTTTTGATTATGACAAAGAATGGGATTTAAAACAGCCAACTTTTTCATGAATGATTTAACGTGAAGTGGCTGAAAATAGAATTGCATATTAGAGGAAGAGACAAAAAGGATAGTGCTTCTCATGACATGAGAGATGCTAAAAATGGCAAGTTTAATAGTCACAAAATTAAATTGTAGAGTAGAAATACTCAGATCTGATTCATTTCTACCGGATAGCTGATTGGCCAGAGATTCCACACACCTGAGGCCACATGTATAAACAGTGCTGAGCAGAAAAATGCCCTCAGGAAGCCATGTAAGCGGGTTTCCACACAGAAATTCAGATGCATAATATAACACATGCTGTGAGAATCTGCGTACCTCAGCACACGATGGACACCATACGTACGCAATGTTTGGAGTCTGTGTGATTTGGTGACAGTGACCGAAAGGCAGAGGTAGAAATTTTTTAGCAGATTTCCGACTTTAACCCTGAGCATTCTTTTACTCAGAGATTTATACATGTGGCCCCTGGTGTGCCGGGTGTAAATCAGTCCCTGATTGGAGGGGAAAAATTAAAACCAGAAGCTCTACAATCAAGGGTCAGATTTAAGAGCATTTCTTCTCCCTAGGGGGGTATACTATTACTGAGTTAAATGGATAACTGCACTGAGTAAAACCCGGAATCCTCCCAAATCTGGAACATGGACTGAAGGAAAAACAGCTGTTCCGGGTTTTACTCAGGGCAGTAATCCATCTGAGTAATCCTGCTTCGTTGGGTGTGTCCCAATACTTGAAAAAAGCACCCTCCTTTCCTCCACTACCACCTCAGCTGCATCCCAATATTCTTCACTCCCCACCTCCCTTCCTCTGCTCCCCGACTACCACTCCTCTCCTACCCGGAAGTATGCAAAACTGTCTGAACTTTTCGAGTACAAGTATGTGCACGTATAGTATACAATGTACCTGACATTGTGGTTTGCGTAGAGACATTCATTAATATGTAACCATTAATACATAATTAATATTTAATCAGCGACATTAGATTAAAACACAAAAATCAGTTTCTGGGGCACGGAGTAGAGGAGTGGTAGTGGAGGAGGAAAGGTTGCATTTTTCGACTATTGGGACGCACCCTGTTCCATGAACCCAAGTGACTTTGTGCCTACTGGATCTCTATGGTACAGGATGCACACTTTAAAAGCATTGCGCCGCTTTGTCGCCCTCTATCTGCCAGGTGGGGTTGGACATCCCAGAAATGAGAATGGCACCTCAGGAGTACTACTCTTACATATTTTACAAGATCAACATCAACCTGGTAACCAGCTAGAGGCCCCACCAGACCATCAAGCCCCCACCCCCCCCAAAAACTGTCTGGGTATTCAGATGGAAATGACACTGTGCAGTGTGAGAAACTGCAGCACCAGGGACAGACACACGCTGTAAATAAAATAAAAACGCAAATGCAATAAAATCAATTTTCTACTTTATTCTGTGTATGCCTACGCTTTCTTCATCGCCCCGTCTGGAACCGGTTTCTCGCCAGACGTCCCAACAGGAGTGCCAAGGCCCAAGGACCCCATAAGGTAAGGGTATAATTTGGGTGGGGGTGGTTCATTTCTAGAACTACCTCAACGGGTGTCCATTTCAGCTCATGAGCTTGAAATAAGAGGCAGAAATATTACCTTCAAAACAGACCACCCCTCTCCTCTTTTCATCATACCAAGCTTAATTACCACGAGTGCTCATTAGCCAGGGTTCCGCTCGCTCGTCTTCCTGAGAAACCGGTCATTTGTCTTCACATTGTATTAAGAGATTAGGCGATGTCAGTTAAAATTTGTAAAGAAAACAATCAAAATCATTACAAAGGCACCATTTAATAGATAAATCGCCACACACACACACACTTTGTGGGTGATGCAGAACTAAAGCGATGGAATGGAACTACCTGAGAAAATCTTCACATTCTCAATATTTAACCCGTACAGTTGAGACATCACCAGAACTTTACATCTTCAGGAAGTCCTGGTTGCTAGGATACAGAACAAGGAGCAACCCCGCCCACATTGTCAGTTAATCTGAATGCAAAGAAAAAAAATCCATCTTGAATCCGAGGTCTCGGCTCTTAAATTTGCCAAAAGGCATGCTTGTGCTTTTCATAAAAAAGGCTAAAATTAAACGGGCTACATGGCAGGCCATATATATGATGACTAACAAAATTTTGGTTTGGCCAAATAATTCAAACATTTCCCGTTTCAAAAACTGACTAAATAAATAAATAAAATAAAATCAGTCATGGTTCTTATTTCCAAAAACATATTTTATTCCCACAATCAAAATTAAGAGCGGAGTATGAAAAATAATATACAAGACAAATCATTTTTTTAAATTTATTATTATTAATTTTATATCCTTTTCTCAGTGAAAGCACACAGGTGACGTTGACTTGTACTTCTCGGCTAAATTACAGCAGGATACGAACAATGAAAAAAGAGAAAAATATTGGCATCGTTGATCAGTCCAATTTCACATTATATGAAACAAAGCACTGGGGAGAGGACGTAGGTGTGAAACTCCAGATGTGTCCGAAATGTGTTCGCACACAAAGATTCACTGGCTTCGACCGCATGAGAAGGGGTGGGGATGATCCGGTCCATCCGTTGCGGTCAATCGGTCAGCCACAACTCAAACCCCTCTGTCTGACCGCTTGCCTGGGGAAAGACTGTTGAAGCCCCGCCCCCCTCCCCCCTCCCAAAAGCACATCAACACCCAGCTCCCGCTTTCTAGTCAGGGTAACGTATAAAGCCGTGCGAGCGTTTTTTTCCTTCTGAAGTTCTTAAAATAGAAATAAAAATAAAATCAATAATCAGAAACCAAACAAAAAAACCCCTAGAGCACATCCTGGTTTCACCTCTTCCACAGGAGAGGAGAAATGGGGGGGGGGGGGGGGGGGGTGGCGGGTGGCCCCCACCGGACTCACAACTCCTCCTTCTCCAGGTCGTCCAACTCTACATCGCTCAGGTCGATGTCATCCTCCACTGGCAGCTGAGAGTGGAAAGGGTGAAAGAGAAAGTGAGGAAAAAAAAGAGAAGATGAAACAAGTGGGAGCGAGCAAGAGATCGATCCGTGAGTTTGTGGAATTTAGGCGACCGAGCCGTTGCCCGAAGCGACTGATCATGGATTTTCAGCCACAACAAGGTTACCATGTTGCATTTACTGTATAAATGATATTATGGAATAATATAATCTCATCAGCAATGGGCTGGCAGTATACGTTAATATTAGTTACTACTCATTAATCGGTTCATCAATCCGTCCATCCATTCCCTCCACAATGCCCACCTCTCCGTCCTTGCCGTCCCAGGCTTCCACGGGGTGGATTTTCGGCAGCGCCCCTCCCCCGACCGTCGCAGTAGAGCCGCGTCCCACCGAGAGGTCCCTGAGAAGGGGCAGACGAAAGGGGCGTTAATCTAAAAAAAAAGCCGCCGGGTCTTTCATACTTTTACCACACGAATTCCGCGACCCTGTGAGTGACAGTGAGCTTTCAGTGACAGTTCCCACCGGCGACGTGGTTATCGGCTTCGTGGGTTGCCTATGGACGCCGGAGATGATTCATGTTTATCCTGGTGACCTCTGTACATCATATACAAATGTACACAAATTCTCACATACAGGAGACTACATGTCCCATCATGCCTCTCCAGGAGCCACGGGGGACTTCCTGTTTGTCAGCCCCTCAGCAGACTCGACCAGTGAGAATAAAAGGGGTGAGAGGGAGGAGTTTGACTGGAGTACTGCACCTGAGGAACTCGTGAATGCCAGTCTCGCTGAAGGAGCCTTTCAGCAGGGCGAACTTCATCTTGCGGGCGTTGATGGCCGCCATGGCGGGATAGCCGAACCCGCCAATGCCCAGGGAGCTCTCCAGGTCCATCTGAGCACCTGCCTCTGTCCACAGCCATCTACAGAGACAGACAGTTACTGACCCTATACATCTCAGCCATAGAGCTACTGACCCCATACATCTCAACCACTTAGTTACTGACCCAATACAACTCAGCCTTTGAGCTACTGACCCCGTACATCTCAGCCATAGAGCTACTGACCCCATACATCTCAGCCATAGAGCTACTGACCCCATACATCTCAGCCATAGAGCTACTGACCCATACATATCAACCTTTGAGCGACTGACCCACAGTTAACTGCAGAAACAGACAAACAGACACTGAGTTACTCACCACACATCTTAACCCTGAGCTACCAACACCATCTCAATACAAAGCTACTGACCCCAACATCACAGCCACATAACATAATTGTGCCGACAACTGATCCGCAGACCCCACCTCAGTACTACAATACAGACCACGAAACCACTCGCCACTCTACTCACCCCCATATCTTCTTCTTGTACTTCTCAGCCATTTTCATCATCACATCCAGGTAGGCATTCCTACCAGACGCACCTGCGAACAGGAGCCGTGAGAAACTTTACACCAGCAGCCAGGTGTGTGTGTGTGTGTGTGTGTGTGTGTGTGAGAGAAACACAGAGTAGTTAAGACAGCCTCAGGCAGGGCAGAGCGTGGCACAGCCATACCTGTGTCCAGAATGTGCGGGAGCACAGAGATAATGCACAGCTGGTAGTCGTCGCAGGTCTTCTTCAAGACGTCTTCATTCAATATCTAATAGAGACAGAGGTATGGCCAGGGTTTCAACAAAAACGTACAACTGTACACAAAAAAATGATTTTATTAAAAAATCTCACATGTTCACACATCCTTCTTCAATAGGAAGTTTCTTTGTGGAATATTACAGGAAAGTCTGAGATGTAAATGGAATTCTTGTGTCCAAATTCACCCAGAATGTCCCAGTATTGGTGAAAATATCCCATTTAAATGTACACACTAAAGGGTTAGTGTTTTGTCTAATCATTTGGCTCAGGTGTGATCACCCCCCCGGTGCCTTCCCAGGTGTCTCTGACCTCGTGCAGCTCAGGTGGGGGTGCGTTTGAAGAAAAGAGGTCCAAAGCACGGGCCACGATGTCCGAGCGGGTCCGCCCACCCTCGTAGTCCACTGGTTCCTCGCCCTTCTGGAAGATCTTTATGGTGGGGAATCCACGGATCTGCAGGCAGCAGTGGTACAGCAGTGTTAGGGTTGCAAGCTCAAATCCCACCGCTACTGTAATATAGAACCTGTATTGCTTTCAAAAATCTAAAAGCCTGATTTATTACAACCTTCAGCATGTGCAAAACCTTTTAGCACGTGCAAAACCAATAACGTAACCAATGATTGGTCGTGGTATTTGTTTGTTGGTTGTGTTGTTGGTTTTGCACACGCTAAAGGTCTTTGTAAATCAGGCCCAAAATGTATAAACTGATACTTGGTAAAGATTCAGACTAAGGGTGCCGTGGAGCAGATTGTTAGTTTAAAGTTCAACACATTTAACAAGAGTTGGGTGGGGCTGACTGTGCCTTGTTAGAGGGGAGCAGGGTGGCAGTGTGGGGTGATGGTTTGAGAACTATGTTAATGACTCAAAGGGTTACAGGTGCAAATCCCAGGTGGACTGACTGACCCTCTACACTTGAGCAATGTTCTAGCTGTATAAACTAAGTGTGTATAAATATAAGCCGTACAACACTCTAGATAAGTAGACAGTTTTACAACTAACTGACTAAAAGACCCACCAGATAAATAAAGCCTTCTGAAGTTCATTTTATTCAGCTTTATCTAAAAAATTCCCACCAACTTCACACTCCCTTTCCTCCTTAAAGGGATAGTTTGCGCTTTAAAACTATTGATTTTGGCGAGGGGAGTGAACTGGGAGCCTGATAACCGGGAGGAACGGTGACACTGTTAATGGTCAGCAGGGACAGCTGATGTTGCTCGTATTGACACTACGCAAGTACAACAGGCTAGGTTCCTCAAAACCAAAGTGAAATATCACTGATTTTGAGAGCAGCGGCCTAGTCTTTACAGACAGAAACCAACCGCGATGATACATCATCGTAATCAGGGGTGGAAATGTATAGACTCAAAGCTTCATCACACCGCAAAGTATCACATTAAAGCATTAGAGCCTAAAATGAAGAAAGAACAAATAAAAACGGAGAGAAACTGAACTGATACCGTTTATTTCCCCTCTAGCCAATTTATTCATACAGCCAGCACAGTTAGCAGCCGGCTAAACCAGCAGGTTTGATCACTGTGTTCAGCCATTGGTTGGTTAACGGCCAAAGTGGCTGCTAGCGTGAAAATCTTACAATCCAAATTTTACCAATATTTGGCTAGTGGCTGGTGTTAATCAGACACCCATCGCTGTGTTCAGTGTCAGTGTTAACGCAGTCATGTTGCTCACCCCGTAGCGGCTGGCCACGCCCTGGTGCACAGTCGCGTCCACGGCTCCCAGACGGACCTTGCCCTTGGACTGCTCCTTCACTTCGGTGGCTGCAGCTGCCCATTCGGGCTCCAAGCTGCAGACAGACAGAGACAGACAGAGACAGACAGACAGACAGACAGACAGGCACACGAGAACAGGCCATTACATCCTATCCATTACATCCTACTTAGCAAATATCCAAAGGGATTACACAGCATACATTAAATACCATCCAATTATACATCACTCAGGCTCCAGGCTGTGGACACGCACACAAACGGGCCATTACACCCTATCCAGGACATCCTACTTAGCAAATATCCAACCTATCCATGACATCCTACTTTGCAAATATCCAAAGGGATTACACAGCATACATTTTATATACCATACAATTATAATCGCTGGATATTTAACCAAAATAAGCATCCTGCTCGTGGGTACAACTGCAGTGCCCCATCTGGGATTTGATCCTGCAAGGCCAGTTCCTCAACCGCTACTGTATTACCAGTATGCACGTGCTCAAGCAGCAGCCTCAACCGGCTGTAGCAGGTGAGGAAGAGGTGTGTCCAAATCCTCGTTCTCCACAAAGTGTTATGGAATGCAGAGTTTTAGTGAGGAACCTTAGCTAACGTTACTGCTAGCAAGCTAGGAAAACCTTGGCAAATTCAACAATAAAACCTCCATAGCCGACAGGCACAAACAGCTATAAACAATGTTGAGTCGTTGAGATAAGTGCAGGAATCATCTTTACCATACACGTTATTCAGGTCTACAGCATTTAGATGCAGCTTTCCTGAATTTGACTACGGTAGAATTTAACAAAAAACTATCCGCGCGACAAATTACGAGGAGCGAATAAGCTTGTGCTACCTATTCTCTAAGTTACTAAGGTACTAAGTTATTCTGCAAGTAACTTAGTACCCCTTTCATTTCCTCAGTCTACTCTCGAGCCTGCCATGTTGCCGTTGTTGCCCCAATGCTATGAATATCATACCGGTAGATTGTTGGATAACGCTTCGTAGGCTAGAGAACTAGTTAAACGGCTACTGACCACTGGCTAGCTGCCGCAGGTTCGATTCTTGAGTTAGACTATGGTCGCTTAATTAGGACATAGTTAATAAAAACCTTTATAGCAATAAACGGCGAGAACAAAAGCGAATGTCTGAAAGGTAGCGTTAGGCTATGCCTGAGAAGAGCAGGCCGAGCGGCGCAGACTCAAAAAGACCGTCTTAGCCAGACACCGGGGATAGAATACTTTTATTCGCCTCACACTATGAGAGGAGCTATCCAATGAGATTCAAACATTTATTGGCCATCACACCAGGTCCTTTATGATGTCATGAAGGACCTGTGCCCAATAGGAGAGAGCCTGGTAATAATTTCACCTCGGAATAGATGTAAATGGATAGACTGATATAGGTTGAGATCGCAATGCAATTGATTTCTTGTACCGATTCTGATGCTTAATACATACCATAATAACCCTTTATAATGTGGTCTGAAGCAAATTACAGATGACCTTTGCAGTCTCTTTCAAATATCAGTTATTTTTATTGAATGTCACTTGTAGTGTATATTGGTTTGTGAAATGAAGACCAGAGGCTCATGGTCATTAATTGACTACGTTTTTATCTTATGGCTATAGTACTAGCGTAAAAAGAAGCTGTTGCCATGACGGTGTGAGCTTACTTCTTGCAGTGGCCACACCAGGGAGCGAAGAATTCCACCAGCCAAACTTCTTCGCCATTCAGGACCATGCTGTCGAAGTTGTCATCGGTCAGCTCCACCACATCTTTCTTACTTCCTCCACCACCGCTGCCTCCGCTCTGAACACACAAAGGCAAAACACTTGTGCCACTTGCAGATGCTTAGTACACATGGTAACTGGAGCGCATGAGCTCCTTAGACCATGGATACTCAAATCCAGCCCTGGTTTTCTTTTTTCCCAGGTAATTAAATGTGTAGTGACCTACATACAGGGACATTCACCTAAGACTGTGGCTCCTTTAAGAGCACGGGGTTATAGTGCAAGCGCGATTATGACGTGTGTGTTTTCAGCCACTCACAGGTTGGGGGGGGGGGGATAAGAAGTTGTTTGGTTGGTTCGGTTTTCTGCTCTTTTTTCTGCTTTTTTTTTTTTTGTGAAAACAACAACTCGCCAACTCGCCTTCGTCGTTCTCGCCTTCGTTTCTCTCCGCACACTGGTACACTCACACTCGCACGAACGAACGACGACCGAACGCACATCGCAACAGCAGGCGCGGCTAATATTATCTGTGCGGCGATATTCGGCTTGCGAGAGTTTTGGCAGCACAACACCTCACATCATGGTTCCAGCATAAGCCCAGTTTCAGCTGCGTGGAATGGAATCACAGGACAGTTACGAAATATTTTCACGTTGTGCAGCACTCGCATGACTCACTACACAGCAGATGGGGCTATACTGGAAGCTCCACCTGGGCAACAAGTACAAGGATGCCAAGTTTTTTTTAAACTTTTTTTTTTGACTTTTTTCTTTTTGAAACTGTCTGAAATGGAAACTCGCCTCTGGTCCTGGTGCTTCTCTGAAATTCATAGGAAATGAGAAAATGTTGGGAAATGGGAGCTCAGCTCTTTCTCATTTCTATTCACATTCTTTCTTTTCCGCGGACGCCCCGACGCCAATGCGCCACTGCGCCTCTGCGCCTGTCTCTCATCTTCAAGCCACTCCTGAAGCCGCGCCATATTTTTTTCTCCTAACCGCCAGCAGACCGCCAGATATGGATTTAATTGTAGCTCAGCGCTCCCCTCTCAGCTTGTGTTGCTCCTGCGCTACTAGACCGCCCCTGTCCGCCGCGCCGCCCTAGATACGCCGGACAACCGCGGACTGTGTTTCCCAGCCGGGCAACGGCCAGTGTTATTACCATAACGCCAGCCATGCAGGGCCAAACAGTGTCGCCAGCCATGCAGCTTCGCAGCCAGGAGCCGCCCGAAAACCGGTGAGTGACAACAAGCTTCAAGATCGGAAGATCTGGTACTGTGCGCGGCTCTGCTGGGACTACTGGGGCTCAGCGTATTGCCCGCAAGGACTCTGCCCGGGGCTGACGGACACGACGCCCCACCCGGCCGCCCGCAGGACGGCGCCAAATGCTACCTCCAACACACGGTGTGGCATGGTGAGTGTGGATTTGTGTGGGCGTTGCCGACGTTTTAGCTGGACTTTGTTTTAGCTAACGTGTCAGTTGGCTGACCTGGCGGACTTCCAGTGCGCCTTCAGGCTGCTCCTGTGGAATCACTGCCGTTTTGATCTACGCCATCTCTTCCCCACATGGCCGACTTGCACGGGGGGGGGTGTTGGCAAACCGCTCGCTGCACGCCTCTGCGCGCTGGGATGTGCCAACCTGGCACTCACAGGGTTTTCCCCCCCACTCACCACACCACTGTTTCTCATCTGGGCGGGAGCATTCACGTCCATCATCTGCCCACACACCACCCTGGACCGCCACCCGCGCGCCGCCGCATCAGGGGGTCGAATTCCATATCCCCAGTTAGCCTCCGCCACCAGACGCACGCTCCCTCGTCCGTCGCTCGACAGCCCCTGGGCCTCATCCCCTGGCCTGGCATCGTCCATCTGAGGGCGGCCCTGCGCCGCGCGGCGTCGCCCCTGCTGAAGGCTGCCGGCGCCTGGCCCCCCTGTGGGTCCACTGTCCTCCGCAATCCATGACGACTTGCTCGGGGCTTTCATCTGTATCCTTTCGGGACCTGTTTCCGGGTCAACCGCGCATGGCCCCATCTTTCCCATCAATTCCAAGGGGGGGGGCTCCATCGCCCCGCGGACCAACTTCCACACCTGCATCTTGCCCCAGCCAACCGCTGCGGCCGGCCTCGGCCGCAGAACATCGCGCCCTTCTGCGTGCCTTCAGCTTTGACGTTCTTGTTTGTTTGTTTGACTGGACTTTACTCTGCCGCCGGGACGGCGGCAGCGAGTTCCCGCACCTCTCAGCTTTGTAGCTCGGGCACAGCGCACACGCTGTTTCCAGCTCAGACCTCCTCCGGTCCTCGCATGATGCCGGCAGTTGCTTCGGCGGCCGGGGTGTCCCTCTTCCTTCCCGCCGTGCCGTGGCTCTCCATGGCCGTTTTCCCACCCCCCGCCGCCGTGTCCGCCGATGCAGGTTTCACTGCCCCGCACTCTGGAGGTCCCTGCAGAGTTTTGGGCGCCCCCCCACGGCCCCGGGGTGGTTCTGAGAGGGCCTTTCGTCACGCCCCGCAAAAACATACAACGTGGGGCCCTCCTCTTTCGTGGTCCCTCCCTCAAAGCGGCCTTTGGGGCCTTGCGTGGCCCCGGTGGTGTTGTCCCCTTCTCATCGACCTCTTCCTGCTTACCCCGGTGTCTCTTCCACAAGGTGGCCAGAGGCTCGTCCCTTATGGTTGGACGGACCACTCCAAGGGGGTGGCTGTTCGATCGTCGGGACCTGGTGGCCCGTTTTCGGCACCACCTGCCATCTCACCGCTGGACCGGGGGGGGCACACAACCAGACACACGGGTCACAACCCACAGGCCGACGGACTGGGGAAGCTCCTTCCCTCACCACGGCTTACAACCCACAGCCCGCTCGGGCGGACGACCGGTCCCGTGGGACGTCTCGGGCCTTCGCTCTGGCCCTCCAGGGCTCTCAGGACACCCCTCTCTGACGCCCTCTCCGGCCGGCCAGCTCTACGGTGCCCGCTGCCCTAAGCCCCCTTCCAGTCTCCCCGACGCCGCGGCCCACCCCCCAGCTGCTGCCCATCGGGGGGGGCCCGGGGGCCCGACCCCCCCGCCCCTCTCCTGCGGGACCACCATCCCACCACCGCCCGGGCCCAGGGCACCCAGATTTGTCCCCCGCTCCCCCCCCGTTTCACCACGCCACAGCCCCACATCCCACCCATGCCCGACCCCTACCCCGGGCCCTCCCCCCTGTCGCCACCGCCAGGCCCGTCTCTCCCCCTGGCCCACGGGGGGGGGCACCCTCCCCCGAGCCCTCTGGCCGACCTGGAGGCAAATTTGGGGGACCTAAGGCCAGTGAAGGGGGCCCTGCCGCCGCGATCTGGTCTCCCCCGACGCCAGGTGAGCTCATTTGGCCGGGCCCTGACCCCGGGCCCGGGCCCCCTCCCCCCCCCGGCGCCGCCCGCCCCGGCTCGGCCCCTGCCGGCCTCCGGGCTGCCCCGCCCCGTCCCCTGCCGGCCGGCCTCGCCGCCCCGCTCCCTCCGCTGTGTGTGGTCCCGCCCAGTGTGTTTTTTTTCGGGCGGATTTTTGCCTCCTGGTTTTTTTTTGAACTCTGGGGTGTGGTGGTGGGGGACTTGTGTACAGGGTACGGTTTAGGGTTTTTGTTTAGTTTTTACAAGACGGGGGGGTGGGGTGTGCGGGGTGGTGAGTTTAAGGGCACGGGGTTATAGTGCAGTGGGGTTATGAATGGGAAGTGAGTGGCCTCGGTTTGTGATGTTGTTGCGATTGACAACTTTTTTTTTTTTTTGATGATGTGTTTTGGAGGACTCTCTTTCGTTTCTCGTTTCCGTTGTTTCTCTTTCATTCTACGCTATCGTTTTTTCGGTTTGTGATCGCACTGAACAGTTAATGCTACCGATTGGCCAGACTGTCTTCACACCTGACTCCCAGGTAAAGGAAGGGTGAAAAAACAGCCGTTCTCTGCCCTCAAGGACCGTGATTTCAGTAATAGGGCCTCAGACAGTCTGCACCTCTCTGCAGTCTTTTTATAACTTCCTTTGTGCAGGTGAGCGAAGGACACAGGCCTGACTCAAGCTAATGATCGTCAGGCTACAGGGATCAGCCTGTGCTTCCTGGCTGAGCTACACGGCAGCCCCAAAATCTTGAAAATAAAAAAATAAAACACAGAAACCCCCTCGCAACACAGTCCACCCCGAGGCTCCGTCACGGTCAGAATGTGACCACGCAGCCCTGGTCCTGTTGACCGTGGGAGTGCAGGAGGTCACAGAACAACAGGTCACAGGTAAAGCTCACCTGTCTGCCTTGCTGAGAACCTCCAGCTCTGCCACTCATCCTGTCCATAACCATAGACTGCAGGGCCTTCATAGCCCCATCAACAATGGCCTGGCCACTGCGAGCACCTGAGAGAGAGAGAGAGAGAGAGAGAGAGAGAGAGAGAGATTATTAAGGGAGGGTGGCTGAGGAGGAGACGCAGAGGTTCAGAGAGACCACAAACAGGAAGTCCAAGGGAGGGGCATAAGCAGCACAAGACAAAAGACAGGAAGGAGGTCATCAATATGAGACAGAGAAATGAGTCAAGCCTGGGGTCGTGCAAAAGAAAGGCTGTGTCCGAAGCAGAGCCCCATCTACTGCGCCCTGTCTCCTGCATACAGTGCACTGGCAGAAGTGTGCACTGTTTAGCAGTATGCGAAAAATATCTGCTATACTATTTTCCAACCGTACTGTGGAAGTGTCGTAAGACATCCCACCCTTGCACTGCCATGTCACGTGTTGTTTCATTTAAAAAAAAAGCGAAGCTGCGCCTATATTTCCTTTTTTAAGACAAAGCTCACGTCATATTTGTGCGACCAAAATGTTTGTGTACTTCTTGAAGTGTGCTCCCGATTTATACTCAGCAAAACCCCGGACGTAAGTGTGTCATCCAGGTGTTTCAAGTATACTGTCATTTGAAAAACTTCCGCATACTCAACGACCTTCTCGTCCCATCTACACGCCAAGGCTACTCAATAGTGTGGAAGAGTTCTGATTCGGATACGGCCAAAGACTTCAAAAATCAGGACAGGGAGAAGGGGTTTGTCAAACACAAGACTGACACACAAAAAGAAAAGCGTAGTATACCACCACCACAAAAAAAAAAAAATTTAATAAAAAGCTTTACAAAGCCCACCATTCTGGCACACCGCTAATCAAGCTCACTTCAAAACTGTTCTGCGCACATCTTTTCAGATAGGCCAAACGACTTAGTGCCACGTTACCTTGGTAATCCTCAGGCTTGTTCTTATTGGCTCCAAAGATCTTGATGGTGGGGAAGCCTTGGACGCTGAACTGACCGCCCAGCGACTTGTGCTGGTCAGCATCTACCGCACCCACCTTCACTGCGCCCTGACGGATGACCAACACATTACCTTCACCTCAACCTTATATTTGTGTTTATTTCATCATCACATCAAAGCCATTGCCCATGTCCATGTTATCCCCATGTCAATGTTGCACCAATGACTATAAAGCAACAACTTGTCAATATTATAACCAGCTCAGTCAGTGTTAGTCAAGTCAATGTTATGACCTCCTCAGTCTAATACTTGTGCCAATGTTAAATTACCTTAACACTACAATCACCCATCACACAAAAACTCAAAATCTAGAGTCAACAGTCGTTGTCATTTCAATGCATCTTACATCCTCAATTTGGGGAGGGGTTATTGCAGTTTTCAACGAGCATTTTTCCTAACCTCCATTTTGCTATTGCAAGGTTTAACTGCTGTCTAAAAGGATTTAAGTGCATCATATTTTTGAGCCAGGTCCACAAGCCTGACCCAGATCTAGGCAGAGCTTACCTTTAAGGCTGTGGCAGCTTTCTTCCAGTCAGTCGTCAGCCTCTGGCAGTGACCACACCTGCGGAGACAAATTCAGTGTTCACCGTCAGCGCAAAATGTTTATGTTAATGTCTACAACTAAGCTGCAGTAAACTCTTGGTGAAACAGACAGCCATTGTACAGACCAGGGGCCTGTTCCTGAAAACAGGATTACTGCGTTAGCTTGGTAACTGCACTAAGTAAAACCCGGAACAGCTCTTTTTACTTCAGTCCATGTTCCAGATTTGGGAGGGTTCCAGGTTTTACTCAGTGCAGTTATCCAGCTAACTCAGTAATCCTGCTTTCGGGAACAGGCCCCAGGGCGTTAACCCAAATTTAACGATGAGGAAATAGCCAGGCTGCACAAGAGCCAAAATTGTATGTGGCCACTATCCTAGAACGAAATCCAAGACTTACTTCTCGACATGGCATGAATGCAATCCCTTTTAGTCATTTTGGTTAGCTGCTTTTCAAGACCAAACCCAAAGCGACTGGCAACAGGTGTGCCACAGCCATAGCACACACTACTGTTGCTAAAGTAGCAATGATGATCTTTTCAGGAGAACTTAATTCATGCAAGGGCGGCAGTGTGGTATAATGGTTAAGGAACTGGACTTGTAACCAAAAAAGGTTGCAGGATCGATTCCCAGGTAGGACACTGCTTTTGTACCCTTGAGCAAGGTACTTAACCTGAATTGCTTCAGTATATATCTAGCTGTATAGGAATGGATAAATGTAATAAGAAGTTGTGTAAGTCGCTCTGGATAAGAGCGTCTGCTAAATGCCTGTAATGTAATGCAATTAAAGAAAAGAGAACTGCCAAGCCTGTGCACCACAAGATTTGGTTCTTAAGTATGCATGTGCATAATAGGAATATACCCAAAATCACATTACATGACTATATATGGTTAATATCCCATTCATTGTACAAGAGTAGAGGTATTTTTGTTCGCAGTGGAAGGTCAGGTTAACCCCGCCCATGTCCTAATCTTGGGCATTTTTCTTTAGCTAAAATACAACGGTGATCCTAGATCAACAGTCCTGAGATCTGAGACGCGTTATGGACGCAGGATGTAATCTCGGAGCGCGCAGCTGAAAGACTCACCACGGTGCGTAAAACTCGATGAGCCACAAACTGTCGCTCTGTATAACCTCGCGGTTGAAGTTGGACGGGTTGAGCTCCACCACATCGTCGCTTGGGGAGTAGAACCCGTGCACGGTGAGTACTAACGTACATGCTAATGTACCCACTGGGCACCGGGAAGGAAAAACACAGAAGAGCAGGTTAGTGAGAGGAAAACAGTCAGCTTCAGCCAAATCAACAGGCAACACTTTCCAAAGTACAGCCAAACGGAATCAACACGATTCAGTACGCAAAAGCATTGCAGATTAAACTGAACTGCAGCAAACGCTTGCTTCCGAGGCAAAATAGACAGAAATAGTCATTTTAAAAAAACACTCTGCTGGATAATAAACTTTCCAGCCGTCTGTTCTTGAGGTAAGGCATCTGAGACGCTGTTACCTCACATCACTAGCATGAGATAGCAGAGTTAGCTATATTACCCAACTTACCAAGCCGACTGTCGCCCAAGTTCAACTAACGTTAGGGCGAAGCCTAGATAGCCAGATGAACATTAAAGCCCACCGAGTTCAGTAACACTCCTTTGGTTCTTACATTCGAGTATGAAAGCTATAGTCATATGTTCAGCTGGCATCACTGTTCAACTTTTCCCCCCATTGTTAACTAACGATGTAGCCAGATGGCTCAGTGCACAGCAACACAGTTACCTCATTATCTGCCCCAATTCCTTTAAATGTATGAACGATTTAGCTGGACTCAATAATACATAGTATAAGAATACATAGTATAGTACAATTACACAAGGCCACAAGTTATAACTGGTTAATCCTTTTTCCGGAAGGTGATGCTAACGACAACGGTTTTCTGAAAATGAACATTAAAATAACAACGTCGAAAATGGATGTATTTTTAGATTTCTTACCGAATAAACCCTTCATGCTCGCTCTTGATTTCCGACGGCTTTAAGCTCCAGAACCGACGGTACACCTTCAGAACCACGGCACATGCAGCGGGCACAGTCGCTAAAGGAACACCAAACCTTGCCGTGGCTTGCGCTGATTGGACGACTGTCGGCGATGCCGCGACGTGCCCAATAGGAGCCCGACGTGTAGTCTCACGTCGGTTGACTGGCGTGGAAGGCCGTCAGTGGATGACTGGTGGAGCGGGGAGGACGAGGTTATATGACTGAGAGATGGAGGATATTATATTCGTCCCCAAAGCACTGTTAAAAACCATTTTGAGAGTCAAGCAGTTACTTTAGAATGAACCGTAATATTATCATTTCTCCAGCACTTAGACAATGAACTGAGAGGTAATCCCAGCATTAGAAACATTGACTTTAAATAAAATATGAATATTTTAAAAAGAAGACGAGAGAAAATCTAGGCACACTCACAGATTTTCGTGGTTTCTTTGTTATAATAGCGGTTGCCATAATAATAATAATAGCGTAGCTCTGTACATTGTCTAGATTTTCAAAGCCCTACATTGGGGGTGTTGAAAAAGTTGTTTTAACACTACATGCAAGAGAGCTACAGAACTGCCATTTCCATTTATTCACACAATAAAGACAGACAATAACGGTCATATATGTGCAATAAAATCTGTGGAAAGGGCAATAATGTTACTTCTCTCATATGTTAGCAGTAGCCATGGTTACGTGGTAAGACTTAAGTTGCAAGGGCAGGGTTAAGTCTGAACTAGGCCATGGTAGATTGCAGGCATTTGAATTTAATAATCACTCGTTTATAATTTGGTGTGGCCTGGTAGATCAGATTTAGACTCCTGGCTCTTGGCAAGCAAGCTATCAATTTCATTAAAAAAACAGTTACAACACTGTATTTAATTGCGCTTGTATGAATTCTGTGACACCTTTGGAACCGTCAACAGTAGGCTGAAGCTGTGGAACTCCTGTTCTGCTATCCGATGGTATATCACAGTAAGATCTGTTTGCCAAATATAATAATAATTATAATTTTTTAAAGAAGCTGCAGTGAATTATGAATGGGGTGATACCATGCAAGTTTCAACATTTGAATATTTTCAGCAAAGGCAAAACTCATACAGGGACTATTTGAAAACAAGACAGGGCATTATTTTATTTTACTGTTAATGGGCACCGCAGTTGCTGAAACCTGAACAAAATGAATCACATTGTTCAAGCCAAGGTTAAACCTGTTCAAATATATTGAGTTGAAACATATAAAAATGCACATTCTTACCTTTTTATTTGTGAATCACTTTGTTTACTTTGCTTCTTAATAAACTTTTTAACAATGCAGGATCTACTGTAGCCTATGTAATGTTTTTTTTTTTTTGGGGGGGGGGGGGGGGGGGTGGTTTTTTAACCTTGTTTTTTTTTTATATTCAGGGAGCTAGACGTTCAAAACACCCAATAGAGGGGTTGTGACATTTTAAAATCATTTATAAAATTGATCATTGGTAATGATGTCCAACAAATAAACAGCAAACACGTTTTCAAAAAAAACAACTAAAACGGCTACAACATCCGGGCTACTCGCTCACCACCACTGCTGGAATGAAAGCCATAAAGCTGACACATTAGACATGGCCAGACTGATAGTGATTCTCACCCTTGGTGATACTCTTAGTTTCACTTCCATAATAAGACAAATTGATAGCCATTTTCGCTAGCAGAGCGACTGGTAGCTACTAGTGGTGTGTCGTTCGCGAACGAGTCGGCTCTTTGAGCCGGCTCTTTTAGGTGAATGTTGGGAGCCGACTCGCATATCTGAAGAGCCGATTTGTTTTGTAAATGAACACAAGACAAGTGCTTGTGGTCTTGATGGAACTTTTATTCGGTTTTTTTTCTTCAAGTTCCATCTGTAATCAAAGAGAATAATTTTTTGGGCCAAAAATAAATAAATCCACTATAAAAAAATAACATTAATAATTATTTAAAAACCAGTTTAATTGTTCTGATGCCACAGTTTTGCACATTTATTTTTTTATGCATTTTTTTTGTTTTTTTGTTATGACGCAATATTATGTTATATTTTATGAGTGTCTATTTTGTTTTGAAATGTTCAAAACGCACTGTGTTTATTGTGCAATTTATTTCAAGACATAAAAATGCCCTACTTTCAATGCACATGTGTAATAGCGTCTTACTGTTTTTACATGCATTTAAATAGTTTTTATAACAAAAAAATGCAAAATAATGTTATTTTCTTAATTAGAAAGTAGAGTAAGATTTCTCTGAACAATTTAAGCGATATATATGCACAAACACCAATCATAGGTCAAAATATTGGTAACTTTGGACGATTTTGAAAAACCGGAAATGCTACTGAATGAAGAGCTGTTTGGGAGCCGAAAGAGCCGGCTCTTATTGATGAGCTGAAGCCAAATGATCTGACTCACTGAAAAGAGCCGGAATGGCCATCACAAGTAGCTACTGCGTTTTAGCTAGCAAAAGCGAGAGCCGGCAATGTACGACCGGGGATTCTGGGTAGTGTAGTTATGTTTCTCAAACTCCGTTAATTATACGATTACAATTTGATTTAAACGCGGTGGTGATATAATAGACGTTCTATCACATATATGTCAAAGTTTGGTCGATACAATGCCATAATATCATCATAAGAGTGACTGAAAGATCCCGAAGTGCTGGCAGGTAATGGCTTCCGGCAGTCATCCGGGACCAGACAAGGATAAGAGGGGGCGGGACTACGGAGCTCTATAGGCAAGTTTAAAAGGTTTCAAATATATTGACTTTTCTTCTGTATTTGGCTACTATCTGAAACTTAGAATGAGTCCAAAGCATTTGCTTTAAGCAAGGACATGTTATAAATGGTTTAATAAACCAGATTATAAATAGTTTAGTGAACCTCCTTTCCCTGAAGTGGTGTTTGTTTTTATAGTGTTATCTTCACAAACAGGCTTTTTAACCATGGCTTACTGGTTGCCTTTTCAGATTGTGTTTTTAATTATAGATAGGCCAATCCATTGTGACTACATTTCATTAATACTGCCTCATACACTGTAAAATATATCCATACCTGTGGCCCTAGATCAATTCTTAGTGCTGTGTGAATTGACCTTGAAAACCCATTAGAGATTAGTCTTTATGCTAGCACAAATCTTTGCAGGAGGTTATCTGTGCCTCCTGTAGAAGACTTGTACTGCTCCTTGGAAGGTCATTTACAGAACAGTTACTTCAGTTACTCTTCAAAATGCCCTGTTATGCGTCACAGTTTTGGACAACTGCAATGCAAATATAAACATAAAATACTAGGTTTTAAGAAGAGGGACTTCACAGTTCACACCCTGCTCCGTTGTTCATTAAGGCAGAGAGGAGCTGACACAACTGTGACTGTTATAAAGACATAAAACGACACAGAGTCGGGTGCAATTGTGGAGACAATTTGTCGCCACCTAGTGACGCATTACTGTTACGCCATCAGAATGAAGAAGTGGGTTCTGTATTTTCGGCGACTGGGTTCTGCTTCCTGTAATTTAGTGGAAATCCTGAGCATATCTACTGACTCGCAGTCGCATCGATACAAAATGCACGAGCTAAACAGTAGCTAATTTTACAACGACCATTATGACTTAAGTGAAAGCAATAAATTAATGACAAATAATCCAATCAGTGTTAACTGATTGGATTAGATAATTCTGACAATAAAAAAGCAGCTGTATGTAAAAGCATTTTCTTGGACACCAATAACCAGCATTTGGTGAACTGTTTTAAACGATGGATATTTTTTCACTGTTATTTATTTATGCATGTATTTGTCAACTGACCATGTTAATGAAATAATGATGTCAAATATTATTAACAGCAAAATATAATGTGCTCAGGTTTGAATTTTTTATGTTGTAAAAGTTGTAATTTCAAGTATATTCAAGTCACTGTGTCAAAAAGGAATTGTTTTATTTGTATTTTCTATTAATTATGCATACAAAGCCAAAATCAGCTGACAAATAATACTTGGTGAATTACTGATGAATATTCATATTTAATTGTCACTTTATCGTGAAGGAGAGTGAAGAGAACGGGGTTTAATTTGTGCTAATCATCCAAAGTAAAAATGTCCATGAGTAGCACAGTTGTGCATAGTTGGCGTGGTAACATCACATGTGACACACGGGGATGCATTATTTATTATTGGCAGGTGTCCTGATATGGTAACTGAAGTGCATTTCAATAGTGATGGAAGAGCCACTTTATGTAACGGATAGGCCAGTGTATTCCCGCTATGAAGGATGAGGTCGTACGCTGCCATTTTTTACAAACGGTCGGTAGAGGGAGTCTTTGACCGTGATCTTAGTTTGGATACGCATACTAAGACAGTGGTGCAGTCTTGTTTAGGGTTTTTTTCAATTTAGAAGACTCTCCAAAATCGGATCTTTTTTAAATCTCAAAATAATCTGGAGATTGTCATGCAAGCTTTTATTTAATCTCACCTTGATTACTGGAACTCTTTATAGACTTGTCTTACTCAACAGAAACAAAATTAAAATTAGTCCAGAAGGCTTCTGCCAGATTGTTCACCAGGACTAATAAGAGAGAGCTTATTACCCCCATTCTAGCCTCCCTTCACTGGCGTTCTCTACAGTTTAGGATTGGTTTTGGGCTTTTACTGTTCACTTTTAAAGCACGTTCTGGTCTAGCTCCAATATTACCAACCTTTTAACCCTTTAAGTGCCTAACTGCAGTCTCATATCGTCCAGTAGAGCTCTCCTTGTCGTTCCATCGTCTCGGTTTAGACTCCTTTTCTGTCAGGGCCCAAATACTCTGGAATGACCTGCTTGAGGAGATCAGACTTGCTGCGTCCTCTTTTAAATCATTTAAAAAAAAATTTTTAGGCTTGCTTTTAATTAATGTGTGATCATTGTTTTATATTTTCTTGTATATTTATCTTATTTTATTGTTCATTGTGTCCTGCGAAGCACTTTTGATCTATGTTTCAAAAGCGCAATATAAGTAGTTATTATTATTATTATTATTATTGTCATATTTTCATCACAGCAACTGGCATCAACTTCCTTTTCTCACAGTAATTGGTGAAATCGTTAATATTATTATATTATTTATATCAGTTGCAGTCTAATAATCCCCCCCCCCCTCTCTTTCTCTCTCTCCCCATCCACATACTTCCACTTCCACCACAACTAAATTTCAGACCTGTGGGAAACACTGAATCAGATTATTCACTGGATTCCCTCTTCACATACTCGCATACAGTAATGCTTTCCTTTGTGAGATCCTGTTCCTAATGCCAATTGAAAGATTTTTATTTATTTATTTATTTGCAATTCTCTAAATAGCCATCAACATCCACGAGGCCCCTTCAGCGAGACTGGCATTCACAAGTTCCTCAGGTGCCTCTCACCCCTCAAGTAGTGAACAGTCTACTGTGGGACTGACTGCTGTCTGCTGCATGAATTCTTCATATAAATTATTAGAATTATAACTAGTTAAAATGTAATTTTTTAAATTAAAAAACATGCTGAATAAACGTGTAAATGGCTTGCCATGCAAAACTGTACGCATCTACAGTCCCAGCACAAAATGCTATACTCACTTCTCTATATGGTTTTGTTGTATGTATGAAATGCAGCTAATTTTGGTTGGCTGTATTTCAAGACCAAACCAAAAAACGACTTGCTACAGGGGTGCCACAACCATAACACACACACACACACACACTACTGTTGCTAAAGTACCAATGAATATCTTTTTAATAATAATAATGCATTTTATTTATAAGGCGCCTTTCAAGGCACTGAAGGTCGCCGTACAACAATACAAGATAAAAACACAATATACAAAAAATACAGAAATACAAAAATATTAAAACACTTAAAATGCAAAAGCAAGATTTACAAATGCAGAATTTGTAGCAGAGCAAAGACAAACAGGAACATTATAAGTTATATGCCTGTCTAAAAAGGTGGGTTTTGAGGTGGGTTTTGAAATTGGAGATGGAGTCAATGTTCCTGATGTCGGGGGGAAGGGAGTTCCAGAGGTGAGGGGCAGAGCGGCTGAAGGCCCTGGACCCCATGGTGGACAGACGGGCTGGGGGGACAGTTAAGCTGAGGGAGGAGGCAGACCTGAGAGAGCGGGGAGGGACATAGATATGGAGAAGGTCAGAGAGGTATGGAGGAGCGAGGTTGTGGATGGCATTGAATGCATGGAGGAGGACTTTGTAGACAATACGGTGTTTAATGGGAAGCCAGTGGAGTTGATGGAGAATGGGGGTGATGTGACTGATGGATGGTGTTCTGGTGATGATACGGGCAGCAGCATTCTGAACCAGTTGAAGTTTATGGAGGAGTTTGTGCGGGAGACCAAAAAGAAGGGAATTACAGTAATCCATGCGTGAAGTGACTAAAGAGTGAACCAGGATTGCGGTGCTGTTGGGAGTGAGTGAAGGGCGGAGACGGTTGATGTTGCGGAGGTGGAAGTAGGCGGACCGGATGTTGTTGTTGATGTGGGAGTGGAAGGATAGGGTGCTGTCGAGGACGACACCCAGACTCTTGACCTGAGGGGAGGGGGAAACCAAGGAGTTGTCTATGTTGAGGGTGAAACTGGGGTGCTTAGAAAGGGTGGACTTGGAACCAATGAGGACTGCCTCAGTTTTATCACTGTTCAGTTTGAGAAAATTGGAGGAAAACCAGGATTTGATTTCCTGTAGACAGGCACAGAGGGAGGAGGGAGGGAAAGTGGAAGTGGGTTTGGAGGAGATGTAGAGCTGGGTGTCATCCGCATAGCAGTGGAAATTGATATTGTATTTACGGAAGATCAGTCCAAGTGGGAGAAGGTAAGTGATGAAGAGGATAGGGCCAAGGACAGAGCCCTGGGGAACACCAGAGGAAAGGGGGGATGGATGGGAAGTGAATGTTTTCAATTGGATGAACTGAGTACGGCCAGAGAGGTAAGAGCAGAACCAGGCTAGGGGTGTGTCAGTTATGCCAATGGAAGCTAGTCTATGAAGGAGGGTGGAGTGGGATATGGTGTCAAAAGCTGCGCTCAGGTCGAGGAGGATGAGGATGGATAAAAGTCCGGAGTCAGCTGCAATCAGGAGGTCGTTTGTAATCTTAAGGAGGGCTGTTTCTGTACTGTGGCGGGGGCGAAAACCGGACTGGAACTGTTCGTAGAGGTTATTGTTGGAGAGGTGAGCCTGGAGTTGTGATGCCACTGCCTTTTCCAAGATTTTTGATAGAAATGGCAGGTTGGAGATGGGACGGAGGTTATGGAAGTTGTTGGGGTCTGAACCGGGTTTTTTCAGTATCGGGGTCACTGCAGCAGATTTCAGAGATGATGGGACAGAACCAGAGGTCAGGGAGGAATGGATGATGGCAGTTACCAGGGGCAGCAGGGAGGGGAGGGAGGCTATAACCAGGGAGGATGGTAGGGGGTCCAGTTGGCAGGTGGATAATTTGGATTTCCGAATTTTTTCTGATAAATCGGTGGCAGAGGGGAGTTGGAAGGATGAAAATGGTTCAAGGAAGGGGGAGTGGGGAACTAGAGGGGATGAACAGCTGGACGTGTGAGGGGTCAGTTGCTGGTGAATAGTGGCGATTTTCGAATTGAAAAATGACATCAGGGTATTACAGTGGTCAGAGGAGTAGAAATGTGAGGGAAGGGAATCAGGAGGGCGCAGTGTGTTGTTGAGGACTGAGAACAGGACCCCAGAGTTCCCAGCACCAGCAGTGATTTTTTCAGCGTAGTAGTTGGATTTGGCTGAGGAAAGGGCGTCTTTGTATTGGAGGATGTGAGCATGATGCATCTGTTTGTGAATAGTGAGACCGGAGTTTTTAGAAAGTCGCTCCAGTTGGCGGCCTTTGGCTTTCAGCTGACGCAGGTGGGGGGAGAACCAAGGGGCAGAGTGGGGGAATGAGACAGTCCGAGTTTTGAGGGGAGCAAGTGAGTTCAGCAGAGTTTGGAGGTTATTATTGTAAAAGGAGACCAGCTGATCCGGGGTGCATGGGTAAGTGATGATGGGGAAACTGTCAATGCCTGTTGTGAAATCTGCTGAATTAATGTTTTTTATGTTGCGGAAGGACATGACACGTGACTGTTTAGTTTAGGATAGTGTAAGAGATAAATTAAACGAAACAAGCATGTGATCTGAGATGGGGAGATCGACAGCAGAACAGTTATAGGGAGTGACACCGGAACAACAAACCAAGTCCAAAATATGACCTTTAGAGTGGGTGGGAAAATCAATATATTGTTGAAGACCAAAACTGTCCAAACAGGAAGTGAAGTCCTTAGTGAGAGCATTATTGATATTGTCCATATGAATATTGTAATCTCCCAGAATAATGATATTGGATGACAGTGAACAGATGTGGGTGATAAATTATTATTTATTATATCTTTTTATTATTATTATATTATATCTTTTTAGCTTTTTAACTCAGTAATGCACAACTCAATTCGCAATCAGAAAAAAACTGCCGAGCATGTAGCTACATTTGTAAAAAAAAAAAAAAAAAAAAGTACTTGTACGTAGGCATATATCGGGATATACCTTAAATCACATACTTTTGTGACTATGCCTATATCTTAGGTTAATAGCCCATCAAATTGTACTGGATGTGGTATTTGGAAACCAGTTTGGTGAGGCTGGACATTGACGCCACACATACCAATACAGGGAGATACCCGAGCCCATATTCAAAATGCGTTTTAGAGCGAAGAAGCGCTAATTCATGTCCTAATATGATCTATTTTGACCTAAAATGCTAATTGAATCCTAGATCAGCAGTCCTGAGATCCGAGACGCGCTATGTACACAGGTCGTGATCTCGGAACGCACAGGCGAAAGCCTCATCATGGTGCGTAAAACTCGATAAGCCACAAACTTTCGCTTCGTTCAGCCTGGCGGTGGAAGTTATAGACGGACTTAAGCAGTTCGGCTCCACCACATCGTCGCTTGGGGAGTAGAACCCGTGCACGGTGAGTACTAACGCACATGCTAATGTACCCACTGGACACGGAAAAACACAGAAGAGCAGGTTAGTCAGCGGAAAACAGTCAGTTAGCTGCAGGGGCATCGTAGTGGGGGGAATAGTGGAACTGACTACCCAGGGCCCCAAGGCGGGGGAGGGGCCCTCAGAAGGCCTGGACTAAAGAGTTTGCATTGGGAAGGGGGCCCACAGAGACTGCATTTGCACGGGGCCCAGAATTTCATGCTACGCCCCTGGTTAGCTGCCTTCAGAGCAATCAACAGACAACACTTCCCAAAGTTCAGCCATACGGAATCAACACGATTCATTACGCAAAAGCATTGCACATTAAACTGCAGCTAACGCTTGCTCCCGCTATGGCAAGCCGTTTTAACATTTATTCGCTAAATTTGACTATCCGGAATTAACATTACAGATATTAATAACGTAATTTTGACTAGTCAAAACGACAGTTAGAGATATCTGTAATTCAGTTTTGACTAGTCCAAATAATAGTTGCAGATATCTCAAACGTCATTATGACTAGTCCAAATTGTTGTGCATGCCATTGCTCATGCGAGGCTTCCCATTGGATATAGGTCCTTTTCACATTTCCGGGTTGCCAATAATTCACTGAAATTATTGGTAAATTATGGAGGTAGATTTCTATCAAAAATAAACAAGCACAAAAGTATAATCCACAATTGTATTTACCATCCACACACACACACTTCTTAATTTGTGTTCGTAGATATAATCCACAATTGTATTTACCATCCACACACACACACTTCTTAATTTGTGTTCGTAAATCATCACTTGGATGAATGCAAAAATTATATTCACAAATGCAAATAACATTTACAGATATGTTTCCAATGTTCACATGTACATATCAAAAGCTTGGCTTGCGAACTGGCGAATCTACATTTGCCGATCAAAGGACACACTTGATCTGCTTGGATTTACGGACAGAATTTTAAGATAAATATTCCGCTGTTTTTCACCATGTCGATTCACGCTCGCTTAATTTGCGATTCGTAAACTAAACTTCTTCTTCTTTGGTGCTACATAACACGGCGGTTTGTGTGTTCGGCTCATCAGCGCCACTTTTAGAACAAGTGGCCAAAATTGCACATTATCTTACAGAAGTGGATTCATGGTACATTTAATTAAAACAACAGAGTTTTGAGTTGATTTCGGTTGTGCCTGGTGCCTTTTCAGATTTGATTAATAATGCCCCACACACATGAAATGTAAAATATATCAATAACTCTGACCAATCTTTAGTGCTGTGTGAATTGACCTTGAAAGCCCATTAAAGAGATGAGTCTTGAGAGCACAAATGTTTGCAGGATGTTATCTGGGCCTCCTGTAGAAGACTAGTACTGCTCCTTGGCAGGTAATTTACAGAAGGTTACTGAGCACCCTACTCTTCAAGATGTCTTCATTTTTGGACTGCAATGCAAATCTAAACAGAAAGTACTAGGTTTTAAAAAATAGGGACTTCACACCCTGCTGTTGCCTATAAAGCCCCCCCTCAATCCCCAGACTACCACCACAACTACATTTCAGACCTATAGGAAACACTGAATCAGACGGGCTTATGCACTTACTGCACTCTCTTCGCATACTCATTGGGTCAGCAGTGCACTCTCTTTACATACTCATCGGGTCAGCAGTGAACTCTCTTCACATACTCATCGGGTCAGCAGTGCACTCTCTTCACATACTCATCGGGTCAGCAGTGCACTCTCTTCACATACTCAATGGGTCAGCAGTGCACTCTCTTCACATACTCATTGTGTCAGCAGTGCACTCTCTTCACATACTCATCGGGTCAGCAGTGCACTCTCTTCACATACTCATCGGGTCAGCAGTGCACTCTCTTCACATACTCATCGGGTCAGCAGTGCACTCTCCACATACTCATGGGGTCAGCAGTGCACTCTCTTCACATACTGATGGGGTAAGCAGTGCACTCTCCACATACTCATGGGGTCAGCAGTGCTTTCCTTTGTGAGATCCTGTTGGTGATGCCAATTGAAGTACAATTTTTAATTTGCAATTTTCTAAATAAATTGAAGTCCAGACAGAGCTGAGAAAAGTCACACTTTATTAAAGAAAAAAATTCATTGAAAAAAATATAATAACAGCGCCAGGAGAAGCAACACATCAGCCCTCTAAATCTCTTAGTGTGAGTGAAGTCTTTAGACTATCAGACCAAAGTTCAAGCAAAAATTTAGCTATTTGAAAGATTTTAAGTGATTCAACAGACAAATAACAAACAGTACAGAATGCTTCCCTTCTTATACTGGGTACATTCTATAGATGATTATAAATGTAAGATATTAAATCATTAGAGGTAGATATAATTAGATATGATTATATAATGCATAAAGCAACTGAATCAAATAATTAAACACGCATGATATGATGGCAATATCCCCAACAGCCCCGACTTCAGAGAGAAAGTGAGAGAGAAAGAGAGAGAATGAGTGAGAGAGAGAAAGAGAGAGAGAGAAAGAGAAAGAGAGAGAATGAGTGAGAGAGAAAGAGAGAGAATGAATGAGAGAGAGAGAGAAAGAGAAAGAGAGAGAGAATGAGTGAGAGAGAAAGAGAGAGAATGAATGAGAGAGAGAAAAAGAGAGAGTAAATGAGTGAGAGAGAAAGAGAGAGAAAATGAGTGAGAGAGAGTGAATGGTTGAGGGCCAGAGAGACAAAGAAAAAGAGGTCCATCAGCGTGTGGAATTTAGGTGGTTGAGTCATTGCCTGAAGCCCCTGATCACTGATTATAAGAGGTTAGTATTTTCTTAGCAAGTAAGCAATAAAATAAAGAATATATGTCGTGTATAAATAATAATGCGGTATGTTGGAGTTAAAATGTGTGGATGAATCATATACTGAAATTATATGATTGATTAATATAATTGTATTCATCCCTCCATCCATTAATGCTTCTATTTAGGATGGTCTCAGCCCTTCATGATGTGGATTTTGGGCAGTGCCCCTCCCCTGAGATCCATAGTAGGGACTCCCCCCTCTATGAGGCCTCTGAAAAGATGGAAATCAATGGCATTAAAATCTCAGAAAAGCCGCTGTGTCTTTCACACTTTCCCCACACAGGGCGCTGAAATCAGAGCACATTTCCAGAGTCAATTTATGAACACACCCTAACTACCAAAGTGCAGTCTGGATAATGAAGTTTGTTTGTATGACAGGTCAATTGCCTGGGTTTTTCCTGCAAAAAAACCAAAAGACGCATCAAATGTTGGATGCTGGGCTGTGGTATGTGGTGTTGAAGAGACGGCTTCATGCCCTTTTGTTTCATGATCTTTTTCATGTTTGCACTTTGAACTTTTTTTCCACGAGTAAAGGGATTGCCAACTCTACTGAAAAAGTTTTTTTCTTTATTTGACATTACTCCTCGTTATTAAAATAATCACCCACCAAGATTTCAGCCTTTAAAAATGTCTACAGCTGAAAAAATTAAGATTGAATAGTGTCACTTTCTGCCAATTATGCAGTTCTTAGGACTGGATGGGCGTGAAAGCTCGTTAATATCCAGGCCACGCTCAAGAGCCTCTAGGCAACTCTAGGCAACTTAGGCAACACCGTTTAGCAAAACGAAGGATAGCTAAATAGCCTAAAAAAGAAAGTGCGTGGTGCAAGTTGCAACCGTATCATATGTTTGAGCCACTGAACTAAAGAAGATCCGTTCACATAATAATGCTAACGTTAAGCTCAGAGACCCGCGTCTTTCAAATAGTAACATTAGGGCCGAATCATATCTCACGCAAATACGCGAACGTGGATGCTTCAAGCTACGCAAACAGTTTTTCTTTTGCCATGACATTTGTGAAAGACAAACCAAAGGAAAGCACACATCGAACAAGAAAGTTGTTTACTGTTGTAGCCTGCTAAAGCGTCCCTGAGAGGGAGGAGTTTGACTGGAGTACTGCACCTGAGGAACTCCCGAATGTCAGTCTCGCTGAAGGAGCCATTGTACAGGGCGAACTGCATCTTGTGGGCATTGATGGCCGCCATGGCGGGATAGCCGAGCTTGTCAATGCCCAGGGCGCTCTCCAGGTCTTTCTGAGCACCTTCCTCTGTCCACAGCCATCTGCAGAGACACAGATAGTTACTGACCCTATACATCTCAGCCTTTCAGCTACTGACACCATACAGCACAGCTTTTGAGCTACTGACCTCATACATCTTAGCCTTTAAGCGACTGACCCCATACATCTCAGCCTTTTCTACTGACCCCATACTTCTCAGCCTTTGAGCTCCTGACACCATACATCTCAGCATTTGAGCTACTGACCCCATACATATCAGACTTAGAGATACTGACCCCATACATATCAGCCTTTGAACTACTGACAGCATACATCTCAGCCTTTGAGCTACTGACCCCATACATATCAGACTTAGAGATACTGACACCAAACATAACAGTCTTTGAGCTACTGACCGCATACATATCAGCCTTTGAACAACTGACAGCATACATCTCAACCATTGAGCTACTGACCCCATACATATCAGACTTAGAGATACTGACACCGTACCTCACAGCCTTTGAGCTACTTACCCCACACATCTCAACCATTGAGCTACTGACCCCATACATATCAGTCTTTGAGCTACTGACACCATACCTCTCAGCCTTTGAGCTACTGACCCCATATATATCAGCCATTGAGTTACTGACCCCATACATCTCAGCCTTTGAGCTACTGACCCCATACATCTCAAACTTTGAGTTACTGACCCCATACATCTCAGTCTTTGATTTACTGACCTCATACATCTCAGCCATTGAGCTACTGACCCCATATACAGGTGCAGCTCAAAAAATTAGAATATTGTGAAAAAGTTCAATATTTTTTGTCACTTATTTCAGAAATTGAAACTCATATATTATATAGATTCATTACACATAGAGTGAAATATTTCAAGTTAAATCTTCTGGTTATTTTAGTTTGTCCGTTGATTCAACACCAGATCATATCACATATCGATCAGTTAAGTGTTGTACTTAGGTAATTAAAAGATGGACAGCCTATTGAATGCTTTTTAACCTTTCTGGAAATAGAAAGCCACACCCGTGGGAAAATGGCAAACCAGGTGTTGCAGTACTTACGTGAAGCTTGTAGGCTAAATTTTTCAAAATGTAGGGGTCAGTCTTATGACAATGCTGCTAACATGTCTGGGCGTTATAAGGGGATGCAGCAAATTTTTTTAGAAACAAACAAGTTTGCTCTATATGTGCCCTGTGCAGCTCATTCACTAAATCTGGTTGGCCGAAGTGCTGTTGACTGCTGTCAAGAGGCTGTTAATTTCTTCTCTACAGTACAGTTACTCTATGCCTCAACCAGCCGGTGGAAAATTCTTAAAGATCGTATTGGAAATGAAAGTGTCTTAAAATCCCTCTCTGATACTGTGAGGGATCTCTGTCAGAAACAGAGATGGGAATGTTGGAGATCCAAGTGCAAGTAGTTGGGCAATCTTAAAGTGTTCGTAAGAACACCACTAGAAACGGACAATAATCCGTAGTGGAGAAACAACTAAAAATGAAAGAACAACAAACCTCGCAATATAAACGAGGAGCTCGCTAAACGAGCAAAACAAAGGAATAAGCAATAACGCTTATCTAACTCCCGTATGTGGAGTGAAACAACAAAAAAACAGCGAACTGAAAAGACCCCAAAAACTTTGGGTGAGACACTCGTAGGTAGAGTAGAGAAACAAAAGAAAACGAAACCTCTGCTCTGAAATAAGAGCGTATAACTAGAACTGCTTTCTTTCTAAGGTTGTACTGCTAACAAGTCCCGCGTTGCTAATCAAAGCGGTCGATAGCAATACAACTTCCTATACCCTTTTTTACCGGCTCGAATGTCATGTGAAATAACATGGAAGCAACGAGAGAGGCCGGAAGCGGGGTATAAATAGTGAGCGGAAATAACTGCCAGGTGAACTCACTAATGACAAGGTGAAAGCAAAACCCGTGACGGAACACAGGAAAATCCGATAGATTACCGGTAAACGATAAAAACGAATAAAGCGACGTGGAGATAAGGGAAGAAAGGTCAGATCCATGACAGATACAAGATGGGAGGCACATGCTATGGCAACAGCAGCAATTTTGAAATCTTTCCTTGACATTTTAGAAGCATTAGAATATATAGCCGAAGACCAGTCACAAAAGGGAGACGCTAGAAGAGAAGCCAAATAATATTGCAGATAAGATGCAAGAGCTAGAATTAGTTTTTATGTTTAATTTTTGGAATGAGATTTTGCAGCTGACCAACTGTGCACTTCACGAGATGAATTTGAAAAATATGAAAAAGATGCAAAGGAAATGTTACCAGATGTTGATTACAAGGCAGCTACAACAACTGCAAACGTATCAGAAAGAAGGTACCCAATGACGGAGATACACCAGAAGTATATCTGAATGCCAGAGATAAATTTCGTATCACCACCTTTTACACAATTGTTGACAAACTTGCAACTGAGATGAAAAGAAGAGGAGAGATATACAAAGAAATAGCAGAGATTTTCTTTTCTAAGTGATGTGCCATATAATGTCACTTTATCATCTACTAACATTGAAAGGTATTCTCAGTGCTGTCAAAAGCTGATTGATGCTTACCCAGAGGACTTCAACAGTCATTTCTCAGCTGAGCTTCAGCTGTTTCATTTATACGTGCGCCATAAGTTCAGTGCAACAGAAAATGTAAAAACAAGATTCAGTCATGCTGAACTTTATAAAATAATTTTAGAAGACAATATTGAGTGTGCCTTTCCAAATGTAGACATTGCCTTTCGTATATTTTTAACATTAATGGTCACAAATTGCTCAGCTGAGCGTTCATTTTCACGGTTGAAATATATTAAAAATCCCCTCAGAACAACTATGCAACAAGGCAGGCTGAGTGCCTTATCTCTATTATGTATAGAAGCAGATGTGTTACGTAAGATTGGTTATGAGGATCTGATCAAAGACTTTGCAAGGAAAAAAAGTAGGAGAAAATTATTCAACTATAAATAAAATGGAAGCATTCGAAATAAATATTATTTTCCTTCTTACTGTAAGTTTTGTTTAATTTCGAATTTTCGATAAATAAAATTTTATTTTATGGTTTATTATTGTTTATATTTTGAATTATAAATGTATGGGGACACCAACATTTTTTAGTGCTTAGGGCCTCTAAGGGTCTTAATCCGGCCCTGAGTACCTGAAAATAAGATATTGAGAGTCTTTTGATATTGATTGGTCACAGACTTCAGGAAGTAACAGCATGCAAAGGATATGCAACCAAATATTAAATATGATACTTTAAAAATATGTTAAAGCAAAATATTCTAATTTTCTGAGACACTGAATTTTGGATTTCATTAGCTGTAAGCCATAATAATCAAAATTAGAAATTTTTAAATTAGTGACAAAAAATATTGAACTTTTTCACGATATTCTAATTTTTTGAGCTGCACCTGTATGTATTTCAGTCTTTGAGCGACTGACCTCATACATTTCAGCCTTTGGGCTACTGACCCCATACATTTTAGTATTTGAGCTACTATGTCCATACATCTCAGCTTTTGAGCTACTGACACCATATATCTCAACCATTTGAGCTACTGACCCCATACAATTTAACCATTGAGCTACTGACCCCATACATCTCAGCCTTAGAGCTACTGACCCCATACATCTCACTCTTTGACCTACTGGCCCCATTAATCTCAGCCTTTGAGCTACTGACACCACACATCACAGCCATTGAGCTACTGACACCATACATCACAGCCTTTGAGCTACTGACCCCATATACCTTAGCCTTTGAGCTACTAACCCCGTACTTCTCAACCTTTGAGCTAATGACCCCGTACATCTCAGCCATTAAGCAACTGACCCACAGACAACTGAAGATACACAGAAACTGACCTTCACATCACACACACACACACACACACACACACATCAATTGTTGTGATTGTTACTGGTCTACAGACCCCAATGCACCCACAACGCTGTACTCACCCCCACTTATTATTCACATTTTCCTCAGCCAAGGTGTTTATCAGACTCACTTCCTTCCTCTCAGACACAACTGTGAACAGGAAGCATGAAAAACTTTACACCAGCAGCCAGGTGTGTGTCTGTGTGTGTGTGTGTGTGTGTGTGTGTATGTGTGTGTGTGTGTGTGTGTGTGTGTGTATGTGTGTGTGTGTATGTATGTGTGTGTGTGTGTATGTATGCGTATGTATGTGTGTGTGTGTGTGTGTGTGTGAGAGAGAGAGAGAAAGAGAGAGAGAGAGAGATAAAATGTGTGTGTGTGTGTGTGTGTGTGTGTGGTGTGGCCCGACAGGAGAAACACAGAGACCGGTTATAATACCTCTGTATTTAATGTGTGGGAGCACAGAGATGATGCACAGCTTGTTGTATTCACATGTTTTCTTTAGGGCGTCTTCATTTAAGATCTGAGAGACACAGGCATGGCCAGGGTTAGCATTAGCGCTTTAAGATCTGAGAGACACAGGCATGGCCAGGGTTAGCATTAGCGCTTTAAGATCTGAGAGACACAGGCATGGCCAGGGTTAGCATTAGCGCTTTTCAACCAAAACGTACAACTGTACACAATACATTTTCAGTTCTGAATATGAGTAAAAATAGACCATTTAAAATCACACAGGAATGTATTTTGTGTGATTATTTGGCTCAGGTGTGATCACCTGTAGACTCACGAACAGCTGAGGTGCGACGGCCTGGACGTGGGCCACAATGGCGGGCTGGGTCCAATCGCCATTGTAGTCAATTCTCTCCAAGCCCATCTGGAAGATTTTAAAGGGGGTGGATCCAGGCTGTGGGCAGCAGTGATACAGCAGTTAGGGTTGCAAGCTCAAATCCCGCTGCCATTGTAGTACAGAACCTGTCATGCTTTCAAAATCTAAATGTATAGGCTGACACTTGGTGTCCATGAAGTAGATCATTAATTTTATGTTCAACAGATTTAACAAGCGTGTCTGTGTGTGTGTGTGTGTGTGTGTGTGAGTGTGGTGGTGGTGGGGGGGGGGGGGGGGTTGACTGTGCCATGTTAGAGTGGAGCAGCTCTACAATTGAGCAAGGTTTCAGCTGTATACATTGACAGTGTGAAAGATTGTAATACTTCACAAACTTTCACTTACTCCAGGCTCTAAAATTAGATGTTTCCTCCCAAGTTTTTTATATTTAGGGATAAAAGACAAGTCAATTGGCAGACACACAAAACAGGAAACAAAAAGTGTATAAATATTTCTATTACAATAGGTTTGTGTCAGTTTAAACATTAAAACTCAGATCTGTCTGTTAGGACTTTTTAAAAGCAGTGTTAATCTGTCAAAATGTATTGTGTTCAAAAGCAGCGTCACTGTGTTCAGTCACTGTGTTCAGTAACGGTTTTAATCCGTCACATGTCACTGCATTTCAAAGCAGTATTAATCTGTCAGTGGCAGTGCTAAGAAACGTGTTCAGCAGAACACTTACTTCGTAATGTCTCTGTGTCCAGTAACTGTTTAATTCTGTCACCAGCCACTGTGTTCAGTAACACTGATAATCTCTGTGGTGTTCAGCGGTAGTTTAAAATCACATGCCACTGTATTCAACAGCAGTGTTAATCCGTCAGGCATCACAGTGTTCAGTGGCAGTGTTAATCCGCCACGCATCACTGTGTTCAGTAGCAGTGTTAATCAGTCATGCATCACTGTGTTCAGTAGCAGTGTTAATCCGCCACGCATCACTGTGTTCAGTAGCAGTGTTAATCAGTCACGCATCACTGTGTTCAGTGGCAGTGTTAATCAGTCACGCATCACTGTGTTCAGTGGCAGTGTTAATCCGCCACGCATCACTGTGTTCAGTAGCAGTCTTAATCAGTCACGCATCACTGTGTTCAGTGGCAGTGTTAATCAGTCACGCATCACTGTGTTCAGTGGCAGTCTTAATCAGTCACGCATCACTGTGTTCAGTGGCAGTGTTAATCAGTCATGCATCACTGTGTTCAGTGGCAGTGTTAATCAGTCATGCATCACTGTGTTCAGTGGCAGTGTTAATCCGTCACGCATCACTGTGTTCAGTGGCAGTGTTAATCAGTCACAAATCACTGTGTTCAGTGGCAGTGTTAATCCGTCACGCATCACTGTGTTCAGTGGCAGTCTTAATCAGTCACGCATCACTGTGTTCAGTGGCAGTGTTAATCCGTCACGCATCACTGTGTTCAGTGGCAGTCTTAATCAGTCACGCATCACTGTGTTCAGTGGCAGTGTTAATCAGTCATGCATCACTGTGTTCAGTGGCAGTGTTAATCAGTCATGCATCGCAGTCATGCTGCTCACCAAGTATTTGGCCAGTTCCGTGTTCACAGTGATGTCCATGATTCCCAGACGGACCTTACCCCTGGTCTGCCCCTCCAACTGTGCAGCTGCAGCTTTCCAATGATCTAGCAGCCTGTGAACACACACACATACACACACACACACACACACACATACATACACACACACACACACACACACACACACACACACACACACTTACACACACACACACACACACACACACACATACACACACACACACACACACACACACACACACACACACACACACACACACACACACACACACACACACACACACACACACACACACACACACACACACACACACACACACACACACATACACACACACATACACACACACATACACACACACACACAAACACACATGCACACACATACACACACACACACAAACACACATACACACCCAAACACACACACACACACACAAACACACATGCACACACATACACACACATACACAAACACACATACACACCCAAACACACACACACACACACACACCACAATGAACCATTACATCCTATATCACCTTAGAAAATATCCAAAAGGGATTACACAGCTTACATTTTAAATAGCATCCAATCACCTCCCTGGATTTAATTAAAATAAACATCTTGCACACAGGTACAACTGCATGCCCCATCTGGGATTTGATCCCGCAAAACCAGTTCCTTACCCTCTACTGGATTACCAGTATTACAGGTCCAGCACTACAGACCAATAACTATGTGCATCATCTGTTTATATATAGACTATATTCACAAAAAATGTGTTTTGTTTTTACCTTTTGGCTATCGTAATAGTGCAAAGAAAAGCGTTGAGGTGCAGTGAGCTTACTCTTTGCATTGGGCACACTTGGGTCTGAAAAATAACACCAGCCACAGGTCTCCACAGTACAGCACCCATTCTTCATAGTTATGGTCACTCAGCTTCACCAAACCTTTCACTACGGTTTGTTTGCACTGAACATTGCCTTGGTCAGCTTTCCCACTCTTTCTGTCCAATACCAGAGTTTGCAGGGCGTTCATTACCATAGCGGTCACGTCTTTGACATCTCCTGAGAGAGAGAGAGAGAGAGAGGAGAGATTATGTGTATTGGCGGGGGGGGGTTGTTATTCATGTTTTTTGTTTCTTGTGTTCTTTCTCATCCTTCTTGGATATTGGATATGGGGAGTGTTATTGTCTGTCAAATTTGAGAGTGAGAGTGAGAGTGAGAGAGATGGGCTTCAGACAGCATAGAAAAATTCACTAAAGCAATCGGTTCTTCTGAAATTACTAACCTCATTAACGTTTCCTTTTCACACAATTCCAACCAAATAAAAACGGCATAAATCTGGCAGTTAAAATGATAAGTGACATTTTCAATTACATTACATTACAGCTTCTGGTCCAGACTATGGTCACCTCACGCCTGGACTACTGTAACTCCCTGCTCACAAGCTTACCAGCCTGCACCATCCTGCCTCTTCAACTGATCCAGAACGCAGGTGCCCGGCTTGTGTTCAACCTCCCAAAATTTTCACATGTCACCCCCCTGTTGAGGTCACTCCACTGACTGCCAGTTGCAGCCAGGATCAGGTTAAAAGTTCTGACCCTGGCCCACACTGCAGCTAATAGGACAGGCCCTGTCTACCTACAGGACTTGATCCAGAACTATGTTCCTGCTCGACCACTTCGCTCATCTATAGCAGGGCGACTCGCACTCCCCCCCCTCCGTGTCAACGGCACTCGCTCTTCCCGACTGCGGAGCTTTTCCACCCTAGCTCCCCAGTGGTGGAACGAACTTCCATTTCCCCTACGCTCTATACCAACCCTGCCTGCTTTCCGTCGTGGCCTGAAAACACACCTTTTCAGACTACACCTGGACTGATGCTTATCTAGGACCTCATGGTATTTGCTCTTGTTGAACTGTGTATTCAAGTCTAATAGTTAGAATAGATTTGTAGTAGAGCTGCTTTACCCAGTTTACTGTGAACTGCATTCAATGTTCTTTACTAGGGATAGCTGCTACTTTATGGGAAGAATGTGCTTCTTATATGTTCTGTAGTTACTTTGATGACGTTTCTGTATGCGCTTACTGTACGGCGCTTTGGATAAAAGCGTCTGCTAAATTAATGTAATGTAATGAAATTTTCAATCAATCGTCAATTAAAGCAAACCTCAAAATAATTAAACAGACAAATAATCAAAAATCAACCCAAAAAGAAAAATGGTTTGATGACGAAGGCAAATCAATGAGGAAAAAATTAATACAGTTATCAAATCTGAAACATCATCAACCACAAAATGAAGATGTACGCTATGTACGTTAGCGGTGTTACTGGAACAATCTGCAGCTCCTGGCCTCACCCTAAACAACACAGACATTACATTTCTTCTCTATGCAGATGACCTGGTGCTGCTGACACCCACAGCACATGGGCTGCAGCAGCATCTGGATCTGCTGGAGAAATACTGTCAAAACTGGGCCTTGACAGTAAATTTGAAAAAGACCAAAATTATGGTCTTCCAAAAAAAACCCAGGTCTCAGGAAAACAGACACTGCTTTAGTCTAGGAAGCACCGCACTAGAACATACACAAAGTTATGATTACCTAGGAATAAAAATCAGGGAGCTTTGGTCTGACAGTCAATGCATTAAAAGGAAAATCTCATAAGATTTTTATGCAATCAAAAAGAAAATTCCACAAGACAAATATCCCCATTAGAATTTGTCAGGGGTAGCGTTAGGAACGAAGGACCAGACGCGACAGTAGGGCGCTCGACTGAACACCACAAAGCGGGGAGGAAAACCCCGCAAACAGGGAAATAAGATAATTCCAATAAACAATAATATACTCTCCTAACAAAGAGAGATACCGCTACCAAACCCAAAACGACCCGAATCGGGCGAAAAATAGTAAACTAGATATTAAGACAAACCACACAGAAAACCCTATAGCTCACAACGAGGGAGCCGAAAAAACACAAACAAGAGGTAACGGCAAACGGCGAAGACAATCTGTCAAGTACAAGGAGACAGAGATGAAAACAAAAGAGACAGGATAGAAACGCATAACCTATACTAAGTTTCTAGCAAACTCTTAAACATTCGCAACAAGTCCCGTGGAACACACAACAAGTTGAGGTGATACGGTCGAAGCGAAATGTTTGGAACTAGACCGTTAATCTTTTACCGGCTTTCCTAGTCAAAAAGATTGGCAATATGGAAGCGTCTAACAACAGTGACGCGAGGTTTAAATAATGACAGGGACTACCGAACAGGTGAACACACTGAGTAGAAAACCCAAAAACACGAAACGGACAAAGAAAACAAAGAGAAGAGACGCAACACGAGCGATCCCCAGGGAAGTGGTCAAACAGAGAAAAGCAGGCTGAGAAACCATGACAGAATTTGGAAAAAAATATTGCGGACAATATGTGATAATGCCAATTGTGCTATATGGAAGTGAAATATGGGGTCCACTCAGTCAGCAAGACTACACTAGATGGGAAAAACATCCAGCTGAAATTTTGCATGCAGAATTTTGTAAAAAATATCCTGCAGGTACATAGGAATACTCCAAACAATGCATGCAGGGCTGAATTAGGCTGATATCCTATTATTATTCAAATCCAGAAAAGGGCACTAAATTTTATTGAGCATCTAAAAACTAGCCCAGAAAACTCATTACAGTATAAAGCTCTAAAAACCCAAGAGGTTAGCCCAGGAAAGTATCCCCTCAGTCAGCTGGTTCTGAACCTATCTGAACTAATCAATACTAACACAAAC
>CM040406.1:68466611-68536611 GCA_022702515.1 Ilyophis sp. 1 JC-2022 | reverse complement strand
AGTAACAACACAAGTTTTCTGATGCTTGGACAAAACATTACCACCGTAATCCAACATAATATTATTGCATCAAGTCTGTTTAGATAATCATAAATAATAAACTTCAGCTATCAATGATCGTTTGATCAGTTTGAGCGAGATTGCCAATATAGAAGACATTTCTATACACATCAGAATATAATACCTGTGGCCCAATTACCATGACTCAGTACAATTACCATGACTCAGCCCCAACCTACACACGTTGCGAGCAGAAAAAGGACCATAACATTGCAGTTAGTGGAGTAACAACAGCGACCCAAAAACACTTAGCTAGATCCATTTGTAAGTAGCTAAGAGAAAAAACGAGAGGGCGCGCTGCATTCAGTTCTAGGTTATAATGGGTTTGCCGCCACCTTGTGGCGGACACATGATAATACTGTGAGACAAAAGGAGAAATTATAAAAATGGACAAACGGATGGAGACAGGTCCATAGTCCCCCCTTCGATTTTGTATACTGTAAACTGATTTTATTGCTTTTCTCTAATTTTTTTTCTATTTTATTATCATTTAAATTTTCTTTGAAATTATCTAAATTATTTTTTATCATTTTAATTATTCTGTGCTGGAATGTAAAAGCACTTTGAGCTGTATGCTTTGTATGAAAAGTGCTATACAATTAAAGTTATTATTATTATTATTAATATCTACAAAGCCCACCATTCTGGCACACTGCAACTATTCAGGCCCACTTCAAGCTTCTCTATGCACCTCTTTTCAGAAAAGCCACATGTTACCTGTCTCAGGCTTTCTCTTATTGGTCCCAAAAATCTTGATGGTGGGGACGCTTGTGATGCTGTAACGTTCTGCCAGTTCTTTGACCTGATCGGTGTTCACCACGCCCATCTTCACTATGCCCTAATGGATGACCAACACATCGGTTAGTTTTCACCTCAACCTTATATTTGTGTTTATTTTATCACCACATCAAGGTCATGTCTAGGTTATCTTTATCTCAATGTTCCACCAGTGACTACATAGTGACAACTTTGATAGGATAACACAACCAGCTCAGTGATGCAGTCATGCCTATGTTATGATCTCCTCCCTGTTACAATCATGTCAATGTTATAATGCTACAATCACCCAGCACACACAATCTCAAAATGAACAGTCAACAGTCATTGACATTGCACTGTGTCATACAGCATTAATGGCAGGGGGGAGGCGGGGTTATTGCATTTTTCAAACTCCATTTTGCTATTGCAAGATGTTCACTGTTGTCAGCAGAATGGCGTAAGTATTTGATCTTGGTCCATCTAGGCACAGTTTACCTTGAAGCCTTTGGCAACATCCTTCCATTCAGCCACCAGACTGTGGCAATGTTTACACCTGGGTGAGCAAACACACTGTGTTCACCGTCAACGCAAAAGGGTTGTGATACACTTATGATCAGTAATCACTTATGGACAGTAAGTAATGAAGTTATCTATAAAAACTAGGTATATTAACACACTACAGTCAGCTCTATGTGAAACAGACAGCGATTGTAGAGGCCTAGGTATATTAACACATTACAGTCAGCTCTATGTGAAACAGACAGCGATTGTACAGGCCTAGGTATATTAACACATTACAGTCAGCTCTATGTGAAACAGACAGCGATTGTACAGGCCTAGGTATATTAACACACTACAGTCAGCTCTATGTGAAACAGACAGCGATTGTACAGGCCTAGGTATATTAACACACTACAGTCAGCTCTATGTGAAACAGACAGCGATTGTACAGGCCTAGGTATATTAACACACTACAGTCAGCTCTATGTGAAACAGACAGCGATTGTACAGGCCTAGGTATATTAACACATTACAGTCAGCTCTATGTGAAACAGACAGCGATTGTACAGGCCTAGGTATATTAACACATTACAGTCAGCTCTATGTGAAACAGACAGCGATTGTACAGGCCTAGGTATATTAACACACTACAGTCAGCTCTATGTGAAACAGACAGCGATTGTACAGGCCTAGGTATATTAATACACCACAGTCAGCTCTATGTGAAACAGACAGCGATTGTACAGGCCTAGGTATATTAACACACTACAGTCAGCTCTATGTGAAACAGACAGCGATTGTACAGGCCTAGGTATATTAACACACTACAGTCAGCTCTATGTGAAACAGACAGCGATTGTACAGGCCTAGGTATATTAACACATTACAGTCAGCTCTATGTGAAACAGACAGCGATTGTACAGGCCTAGGTATATTAACACACTACAGTCAGCTCTATGTGAAACAGACAGCGATTGTACAGGCCTAGGTAAATTAACACACTACAGTCAGCTCTAAGTGAAACAGACAGCGATTGTACAGGCCTAGGTATATTAACACACTACAGTCAGCTCTAAGTGAAACAGACAGCGATTGTACAGGCCTAGGTATATTAACTCAAATTTAACAATGAATAAATAGCCAGTCGGCAAGAGTGCCAAAACTGTAACAAACTGGTTATTCAAATTGTTTTTGATATTAAGGGTTAAATTTTAAATAGTTATCATTCAAAGTTTTGATAAAAAGACTTCAGTTTGTATATGGTATACCATTTAAGCTTTTATTTAACTTGTTTTTGATAAATAATTCATAATTATATTTCTATGTATAATTCTAATTCTAATTTAATATCAATAATTACATTTTAACTAGTTATAAGTCAATGATTGATAACAACAATTAAATTTTAACTACTTATAATTCAGGAGTTTTCCCCTTCATTTGAATGCTGCCGTTTTATTTTTGATCCATTTTGATACAAAAATACATTAAACATACATTAAAATACAATTCTTCATGTCAATAATTGAATTTTAATAAAGTCACAATTAAAATTTTACCTCAGCCACCTTCATGAATGCATCTTAAATGAAACTCATTAACATTAGAACTAATTGAAATTGAATTATTGATATAAATAATTCGAATTATAACTAGTTAAAATTTAATTATTGATATCAAAAACAAGTTGAATAAAATCTTAAACGGCTTGCCATACAACGCCGTCTACTGTCCCAGCACAACATGCTATACTCACTTCTCTATATGATTTTATTGCTACTATTGATAAAGTACCAATGACTATCTTTTTAGAATTCAATAATGCATTACTCAGAAAATGCCAAGCATGTGCATGTGTAAATGATTATTTAATCCGCTAATTCATGTCCTAACCTTATCTATTTTGACCTAAAATACAAATGTAATCCTAGATCAGCAGTACTGCTCTGAGACGTGTTATAGGTCGTGATCTCGGAGCGCACAACCGAAAGCCTTACCATGGTGCGTAAAACTGGATAATCCACAAACTGTCGCTCCGTTCAACCTTGCGGTTGAAGTCGTAGACGGAGTTCAGCTCCACCGCATCGTCGTTTAGGGAGTATAACCCGTGCACGGTGAGTACTAACGTACATTCTAATATACTGGCTGGACACCGGAAAAACACAGAAGTTACAGTAACAGTCAGTTAGCTTCAGCCCAATCAACAGGCAACAATTCCAAAGTACAGCCATACGGAATCCACACGATTCCGTACGCAAAAGCATTGCAGATTAAACTGCAGCTATCGTTTGCTCCCGCGGCATAATAGAGAGGGACAGGGCCGATCCTAGACTGCTTTGATTGGGGGGGGGCATGAAGCGATGTTGGTGATGCACGGGGGCGAGTAGCGGGGGTCTGGGGGTCCTCTCCCAGAAAAATGTGAGCCTTTTAAAACGAATTTTCAGCATTTCTACACAACCGCACGCAGGACATTTTCTAAAATACAATGTTTGAAGCCGTAGATGAGATTTGAGATGCTTTCATATAAAGCTGAAGTATAGGCTAATCAGTATATTAGTGGATAAAATAATTTTATTACATTTTAAACCCACCTCTACCCCCTCGGTTTATAGGAGGACAGCTTTATTTATGCCCTACAATACCAAATCATTACATCATCTTATATGGAAACAAGTATATTAAAGATGAGCTATATTCCTTCATCATTTCAGTCTCTTTGTGCTATCTTCGATTTAAAAACTAAGGTACTGTAATTGGCTCATCGTTTCATTTATATAATTTTTTTATATACAGTATATTTTAGGCTACACATATAGGCTATGTGAAGTATTCCAAAGTTTGAGGAAAGTAGGGCTGACTATAGCCAACACGCAGCAGTAGGCTAGCTAACACACACACACACACACACGAGCTAACACGAACTGATGTGCTGCAGAGTCGCAGCTAGAACAACATGTAATCAATCTATTTAAAATCTAATCTCCCAGACGTAGACTCTCGCCACTATCCTCAACTCACTGAGTAAACTCGTTAGGCGAGCGCATATTATATCCTAAGCAATGCGTAACAGTCACATAACTCCATAGTTAGTTATCAAGAAGAGACAGCATAGATTGATCAAAGACACTGATCTCTCTCGTTGCGTCTCCATGTTTAATTTGGCCAAACCAACTAATCAGATATTGGAGAAATATATTATTTCGATGTGGCATTTTTATGATTTGCCGAATCGTCTGTAGCTCTAATAACTTCATATTGTCGGATTTTATTTTTTCTGGACTTGGCTTTTGGGGGCGGGCAGGCGGAAGATTTGGGGTGGCATTACTCCCCCTTCCCCACCATAGACACGGCCCTGGGGGATTTATGGTTTTAAACAACACGATGATGGATAGTAAACTGTTCAACTGTGTCTGTAAGGCATGATATCGAAGACGTTGGTTAATGTTATCTCCCGTCTTAGCATGTGGTCGTTACATTATCCAAGTTACCAAGCTGACTGTCGCCCAAGTTCAACTAACGTTCGGGCGAAGCCTAGGTAGCCGGCGAGTAACCACATAAAATACAACAATCCCACTGCATTCACAAAAAGGTCTGTAAGCTAGCTAGTCATATCCAGCCGGCATCACTGGTCTGCTTTTGCATGACTAGCTATCAATGTAGCCAGATATTCGGCTCAGTGGTTACTTAGCAACCCAGTTACCCCATTATGTGCCCTCATTCTTATACATTTATGAACGATGAAGCTGGACTCCTATACAATTACACACGGCCACAAGCTTCTAACTGCTTATTCGTTTTTCAGAGGGTTATGCTATAACAGTTTTCTGAAAATAGACATTTAAGAAAAATAGATGATATATATAATATATAATATAAATATAATGATTTTAGATTTCTTACCTAGTAAACCCTTCATTCTCGCTCTTGATGTCCAACAACTTTCAGCTCCAGAACCGATGAGACCTTCAGAACCACGACACATGCAGCGGGCACAAAGGAAAGAGCTATGTTCTTATTTACAACGACTGCCAGTGGTACCAAGAGTGGCGATGATGATATTGTGATCTAAAGGACAACAAAAAATTACAAAAGGAGATTGACAGCTGAGTGTGTGTTGTGACTCATCCCAATGACGGGTAAGATCTCTCTGAAAGAGACAACCTAAGGCAGGGTTGGGTCGACCCCTCAGGTCACTGAGTAATATAACTTGTGTTTCAAGGCTTTAATAAAAACAGGAGGGACTGAAGGAGATTATCTTTATTATGACTAAAGTGTGTAATGTATCAAATTCTCTCCTGATTGAATGTGTGGATAAGGGTAGTGTGACAGAGGTTGAGTCTGTTGAACTAAACAGGGGGATTGGTGTGGCGTGCTGGAACACACACTCATCATGCTGGGCTGGTTCAGGCCTTCGGTGCTGAGGCCGACACGGTTGTAATAGGCCTTGTATTACTAAATGGGCCTGGTGGAGTGTATGGGAGGGAATTGGAATGTCTTCATTGCATTTTGATAGCATATTATGTTCTGTTGTTAACATACATGTATACATAGCATATGAACATATAGTCATGTATATGCTTGCGTTGACACATGTATAGGGCCAGGTTATATCTTACGCACACCATACTGAGGTGGACCTAATTATCCTGGGATAGGTTTGGGCCTGGGCTTGAGAATCATTCTTGGGATTGAATTATGGTTTCTCCTGTGTGTTTATAATCTCACTTGTTTTCCACTGTCTTATTAATGTTTGGGATCCAATGTGTGTCAGGCGTCACTGCTTCAAGGTCATGATGGCAAGACGACCCCGTGACATGATAGCAGGTGCCTGGACATCGGGAGGGCTAGAGAGGCGGGGCACCCTGATGAGGTAATCAGCGGGGAGCCCTGTCCAAGGAGTGGGGTGATTGTCAATGTAGAGGGCAATAATTGGTGGTTATGTTCTATGGGTATGACCTTGCTTATTGGGTTTTAGCCAACTGTTGGCCTTACAGGCAAATGTATCAGGAAGTTATTCAGAGTTCTGTAGGCCTGCCCTTGAGATAGTTTGAGCCCTGTGTGCACATTAGTAATGGACCTGCTGTTATCATCCTTGGAGTTCTTGAAGTATGTTCCTGGGGTGTTGGTGACCACTTCACTGTTCAAATATATTTAGATGAAAAATAAAAGTTACATATTCATACCTTTGTGAAATATTAGGAAAACGCTAAAGATTTTCTGAGTTGCTCTCCAATGTATGAATCCTCATCAAGTTTATTTGTGAATTACTTCAGTTACTTTGCTTGTTAATTCACTTTTTAGTAATGCAGGGTCTACTGTATGTAATGTTTTGGGGGATTTTGCCACCTTGATTTCATGATACAATACTCACAATTACACAGACAACACAGGACTGAAATTGTATTTGTTAAGGTTATGTTAGCAACCGGCTTCTTTCCAAATAACCCAAGTCAGGACAATGCAGGAACTCACGCAATACAACAAACACTTTCCTAGAGAAAGCTAAAGTTTATTGCAAATAACACTGACCAGCAGGAAGATCACCAAGACACAGCACAAATTGCGGTCCAGTAACCTTCCACACACTGGTCATCTAGCCAAGCTTAAATACCCTCGGAGGCCTTGAGTTTGATGCAATGTTTACATTGTCTGTGAGAGCATGTCTCCAAAATGTTCCCAAATAACACGCTTTTATTCATCAACAACTCACGCCATTAGTCATGCACAATAACTTATGGGACCTAGATGTCCGGTCAGGGAGGGCAGAGGCCTGTCCAAAGATCAGCCCTCATCTGCTACACCAAATCATTGACCAACACACACATGCATAATTACTCTTATAGGACAAAACTGAACCCATCAGTTAAAAGGTAGGGCCCAATTTTAATGAACCGTTCTTTCTGTATATGGCTGCTGTCTGAAACTCAGAATGAATTTAAAGAATTTGCTTTAAGAGAAATGTTATAAATTGTTTAATAAACCAGATTATAAATAGTTTAGTGAACCTCCTTCTTCTTAAGTGGTGTTTGTTTCTATAGTGTTATCTTCACAAACAAGCTTTTTAACCATGGCTATTATGTTTTTAATTATAGATAGGCCAACCCATTGTGACTATATTTCATTAATACTGCCTCACACACATGAACTGTAAAATATATCCATAACTGTGGCCCAAGACCAATCTTTAGTGCTGTGTGAATTGACCTTGAAAGCCCATTGAAGAGATTAGTCTTTATGCTAGCATAAATGTTTGCAGGATGTTATCTGGGCCTCCTGTAGAAGACTAGTACTGCTCCTTGGCAGGTCATATAGTTACTGAGAACCTTACTCTTCAAGATGTCTCGATATGCATCCAAATTTTGGACAACTCCAATGCAAATCTAAACAAAGTACTAAAGGTTTTATGAAGAGGGACTTCGCACTCTGCTCTGATGCACATTACAGGATAAGTACAGTCTAGATCACTTGCTCTTTTTTTTTTTTAGCTGTAAGTGAGTTTGTATACCTACCATATAATGAATTATGCTATTAAATAGTCCATTTTGGTGAGTTCTAAAAGAAGATATCCTAAAATAAAACTTCCGCCCTCAGTTGCCCAAACTCAAACCGTATATCTGCAGCCTGGAGAGCAATATTGGAGTGCAGTTGTAATGAACAAATTCATTAATTATGTGACACATAGACCATTTGTTATTTGTTTGTCATATCTGTTTAATTCATGCAAAATATTTAATACTTTTTTACTTTAATATTTTACTTTAATATATGTAACTGCTACTACACCCCCCCCCCCCCCCCAGTCCACAGACGACCACCACAAGTACATTTGTGGGAAACACTGAATCAGATGGGTTTATTCGCTGGATTCCCTCTTCAAATACTCATCAGTTCCTGAGGCCAACTGAAGGAAAAACTTTAAAGTCCAGACAGAGTTGAGAAAAGGCACTTTATTAAAGAAGAAAAAAATAACAGCACTGGTAGAAGCAACACATCAGCCCGATAAACATTCAGTGAAGGTTCTCAAAACCACTTTGTGTGAGTCTTATACCAGCGCACAAACAAGGAGGAATGTGTAAAATCATGAGGTCATTTGTCACAGTATTGATAAACTAAGAATATTATCTATCATGTCACGAGACACAACTTTTGCCCAAAGGAGTTATTAGAGGAGCTGGGAGGGGGAATGGTACCATGTTGCCAAGCAACCACCAGAGGTTGTAACCAGGCAACTTGGGCTAAGGATGCCACAAAGGAAATAGAATTACCCCATGTTTTTGTTACATCAGGCACCCCCCCCCCTCCACTCTCAGTCCCAGGGGAACTAACTTTCTTTGTCAATATGCCCTAGCTTATACGAATTAGAAGTCAATCAGACTAAAGTTCAACAACAGCTATTTTAAAGATTTAAGTGATTCAACTGACAAATAACCAATCTCACACAGTGAAGAATGCTTCCCATCTTATACTGGGTACATTCTATAGATGATTATAAATATAAGATATTAAATGATTTGAGGTAGCTATAATTAGATATGATTATATAATGCATAAAGCAACTGAATCAAAGAATTAAACACATGATATGATGGCAATATCCCCAACAGCCCTGATATCCAACTTCAGAGAGAATGAGAGAAAAAATGAGTGAGAAATTAAAAGATGGAAGAAGAGCAAGTATTAGAGAGCGAGCAGTTGAGGGCCAGATAGAGGTCCATGAGTTTGTCTGTAATTATATGATTAATGAATATAATTATATTAATCGCCCCATCCAGACATCCATCCTTCAATTTCCTTGCTGTCCAAGAAATCGACGGTGTGGATTTTGGGCAGTGCCCCTCTCTTGAGTTTCACAGTATCGACTGTCTCCTCCAAGAGGCCACTGAAAAGACAGAAATCAATGGAATTAAAATCTTCGAAAAGCTGCCGTGTCTTTCACACTTTTACCGCACGAATCCCATGAGCCTGAAAGTGACAGTTAGCGCCACCGTCGGTTAGCGGCTCCGTTCCGTTTAAAAAATGCGAAAGAAGCAAAGTGAACGGTAAACGGTTACCTTGTTGACATCGTATACATATATAGGCTGAAACCAATGCATGCTCACATGTTTTTTCTGCATAGAGAAATCTTTGATGTTCGCCAAAGCAAAATTTGCAAGCGCCAAACCGGGAATTTTTTTTAATTAAAACTGCAGTTATTATTTATTTACTAGAAACTTATTTTTTTATTTTAGCGCCACAATGCAGTCCTCTGATAATCTGAGAAAAGAAGAGAGAGAGAGAGAGAGAGAGAGAGAGAAACACTGGGTCATCCAATACGCACGTGAGATACCACGAGTGACCCACAGTGACTAGGCCCAGTAGGCAGTGATGCAAACTGTTCCCGATTGGTCCAGAAAATATAGTATTGTCCAAATGACACAATAACTAAACATGGGGAGACATTAGATGAAGACAAAACACCTTTTGTGACGACATGTTCTTGTGGGAAAAATGATGGTCTTTGTATTTTGACCATATTGATACCATTGACTTACATTGAAAAAGGGGGCCGAAAGACCCATCCTGGAATCTACACTAGACCGGCTCTACTGAGCAACGTTCTCAACAAGACCAGGAAGTGACCTTCAGAAACCAAGCCCAGTCTTGGCCCCTTGGTTGCCAACCACTAATCAGAGCTGCAAATGTATTTGCGCAGATAAAGCAAAGCCGGATCCAATTGTGTTCTTTAATCAGTGATGCCAACGTTTATAATATTTTAATCCTCATCAGTAGAAAACACGTTCTATTGTTGAGTTGGAGGTTGCACCGATTTGTACAGAAGCGTAATTTTTGTCAAATCAGACACACACACACACACACACACACACAGTTGAACTGTGTAGCACTTCGGTGACAGTTTGGTGACAGTTATGATTTAAATGAGCATATCTCACTGAAATTAAGAATAATGACCATAAGTGTAAAAACCAAAAAAAGTGTGCGGCTTTTGACCAAACCAAAGCTCCCACTTTAAACATAGTTTTTTGTTATCAATAATAGCCTATACCTCACAGTCCTGCACTGTAAAAAAATGTCTGTCTTAACAAGTGTGTTAGGATTATAATGAGAATTTTTTTCTCAAAAGTGGAAAATATTAGCTTGTTTTAATTTACTTTTCAAGTGGAGATTTAAAACGAATGCATCCGCTGATGCATAGCACTTTGGAAAGGAGACAGGATTTTAAATGTGTTTCACACATGTTTCTACTAATCATTTCTCATCATGACATCTTTTATATACATTTTCTGTTGTTCATTTTGTTATATCTAGCAGGGTTCCACCCAGATATTTTTTCCCCACAGAGTGGAACTGGGGATAATAGGTACCCAGTACACAACGTGGTTCATTACATTTGTTTGATACAATTTCTATTTTCTGACGTTTTTGTATTTTTCCAGTTTGTACTAGCAAAATAAATTAAAAATTTGCCAAGCATTTTAGACCTTGATATTAGGGGTCAATTAAGGATACTTCAATACTACCAGTGTGGGATGACCCTACGTGCGACCGCAAGCGCTGGCCCAATGATGGGGAGCGACAAAGTCTACACAAAATAGCCCATAATGACAAAGTGAAAACAGGTTTTTAGACATTTGTGCTAATTTATTAAAAATCTAAATGTTAAATATCATATGTACACAAGTGTGCACACCCTTTGATATGACACCCAAAAGTGAGCTGAGGTGCATTTTGTTTCTAATGATACTGCTTGAGATGTTTCTACAACTTAATTGGAGTCCACCTGTGATAAATAAAATTTATTGGACATGATTGGGGATTGCCCACACCTGCCTATATAAGGTCCCACAGTTGACAGTGCATGTCAGAGCAAACTCCAAGCCATGGGGTCAAAGGAATTATCTGCAGGATTGTGTCAAGGCATAGATCTGGAGAAGGGTACGGAAAAATTTCTGCAGCTTTACAGGTCCCAAAGAGCACAGTGGCCACCATCATTCGTAAATGGAAAAGGTTTGGAACCACCAAGAATCTTCCTAGACCTGGCCGCCCGGCCAAACTGAGCAATCGGGGAAGACGGGCCTTGGCCAGGGAGGTGAGCAGGAACCCGAGGGTCACTCTGACAGAGCTCCAGCGTATCCTTGTGGAGATGGGAGAACCTTTCAGAAGATCAACCATCCAGGCAGCACTCCACCAATCAGGCCTTTATGGTAGAGTGGCCAGACGGAAGCCCCTCCTAAGTAAAAGGCACATCACAGCCCGCTTGGAGTTTGCCAAAGGGTAACTGCGTTTGTTTTACCTGTAACAGTGTCCAGTCTTGCGACGTGTACGTCACAACAATCGACACCGTAAATCTCTGCAGCCATTAATGAACAGTTCAGTAACTAACACAGAGTGAAGGTGAGTAAGAACAGAATGGGAATGGGTGGGGCCAGCGAGGTACAGTAAATCGTTTTAATTCACCGCCAGGATGAAAATGGCTGTACTGGTTTCTACGAAAGGGCAAAATCAAATTAGAACACCCACTCACACGCGCGCGCACAGACACATTATAAAAACTATTGCAATGATGGAATATTAACGCACAGGGTCGTGGGGTTCGTAAACATGGGGAAATTATATATTTTTTAATCAATAAAGTTTACTCTCTAATATTTATTGATTAAAGAAAATAAAATTTGCCAATGGTTCTCGTCGTCAAAACCCTGCGCGAACATGTCCCCTCATCTTGGCAATCGTTTGTAAAATGTGTCCGTGCGAGCACCTACCTGGATGTTCCTCTCCTCGTATCAAAAACCTTTATTTTAGAAGTGATGTTATATATTTCACTTCAATAAAGGTTTGTGATATGAAGAAAGACACACGTAGGCAGAGTGGCATAGTATTGGATCGTAGACATATTTGTAACCAAATGTTTCGATCTTGGCTGGAGTGGAGCCTACAGTGCCCATCAGAAGGGTATTAGACTGCAACTTATTTATTTACACAAATAACCAGCTATATTACTAGATCATTTGTCAAGTTATGAAATTTGCGCTGGATCTGGACGTCGGTTGAGAAGATAAATAATCGAATCTACGACCGTGAGAAAAGGAAGTTATTTTGATGTCAATTGCTGTGATGAAGATATGACTCCCTCTACTGACCGTTTGTCGAAAATGGCACCGTAAAACCCCGTCCTTCACTGCAGCAATACGCGGTGGCAGATCCGCTGCATAAAGTGGCTTCTTCCATCTCTATTGATCTGTACTTCAGTTACCGATGTAGAAACCGCACAGCTAAACCAATGAGGGAAATAACTGGGGTTGAAGGTATAACGTGTTTTCTCTCAGCTGCTGGGACGTAAATAAAAGATGTTATTTATTTATTCTCCATTCAAATGAACAGAGCACAATTATAACAATTCTGTTGCTGTGGGAAAAGGGAAAATGATTAAAGTTCATAAAGAAATATTAATATTCTTGCAACCGGGTTAGACTGCTCTTTAGATTCACGGGATTAGCTAATAAGGGACCACAAATCAAAGGTACTCGTACCACGTTACCTTCCGCTTTAAGTCTGGTCTACCTTGACCCTAGTTTATCCAAAGAACAGCCTGTGTATATTGCAGCAAATCATCAGCCACCAACGCTGATTCTGTACTCGTTTTATCTGACTCCATTTAAAATAATAATTTTGAATTTGGGTTAAACCTGCGTGGATCTCAGAGTGGTTACACTCGACTCGTCCTGAATTACTAGTCCTCAATTATCAATATATGCTTGCCGGAATCAGCATTATTGCCGAAACTCAGTTCGGTGGCGAAAACAGAGGTTGGGGGTCTAGCCAACACAATACATGATATTCATTTATCATAGATAGTTGCGAGCCCCAGTCTGAGTACATTTAAAGGGCTCCTTAAGGCAAATTTGACAAGAACCGGCGTAAAAACACCCATGGGTTCACATATCAAATCACCAGAACCTGGCTCCTTAAGGCAAATTTGATAAGAACCGGCGTAAAAACACCCATGGGTTCCCATATCAAATCACCAGAACCATGCACTACTCTGGGTGTATTTAAAGGGCTCCTTAAGGCAAATTTGACAAGAATCGGCGTAGGACGCCCATGGATTCCCATATCAAATCACCAGAACCATATACACCACCCGACCTTATCTGGACCGTCACTTGTCTGCCTAACCAACTTGAGTACGCCACGTCTGTACCAGGCCGCTGATCAGTCGGTCCTGGGTCAGAATTGTCCCCCTGAATATTCAGTTATAATTTAAGCTAAAAAGGGTATAAGATGAATTAGAGTCATGGAAACCACGCAAGTTAAAAATAAACATAATTTAATAACAGGCAGGCAGGTCATTAACTTAAATTAAAACATTCAATTATACAAAACATAGATTTAAGAAAAGAAACAAAGTAAATATCTTACCCAGCCTGTTCAACTACACACAGACACAGAATATGCACGGTGTGGGAAGTCGGTTACAATCTTCCCAGATAGGCTTGTCTCTCTCCTTTTTATGCCAAATCATGTGTTTGAACCAGGCGGCAGTGCCATAAATTAACCTGGACAGGATGGTCAATCTGGAATTTAGACCCCCCATTGTTAGGGGATGTTTGAATAGGATAAAGGGAAGAGGAGGTAATTACCAGAGAGGACATTTCACTGTTAGTTTTTCCCTGAGTTGCTGAAACTATGCTTTATTAAACTCTATTTGGTATTAAATGTATTTCAGTCAATTCCTTGATTTTACCTGAATCCATACATACCAAACAGTTTAAGGTGATATTATAGTATGGTGCAGTTGTCATGAAATTCCTTCCTGATGCCTCATTTTACATGCAATTCCTGTTACTATCACATAAGACAGAATGTAACAATATAAGGATCACATGTGCAATGTTTGTCGGTTTTTACATGGTTATTAACACTCTTAACAGAAGTTTTAGAGTCCTGGTACAGAAGAGAATTAAAGAGTGTAATGACAGGGGTGCCCAAATGAGGGCACTGTGGTATTGTCCAATGGCTTTCCCATAGGATGTGTCCAGGTTTTGGGTTACTGTAGGTCACAGATGCCCTGTGCGGACATTCCTTTCCCATTGTCTGGCTGTGGTGTGAATGCCGTAAATCCTCTCTTCTGATACATTTACAAACAGTTCCATTTGTCCTTATCTCCATCTTTAGCAGATGGGAATATTCTCGCGAAGATGTTGCCAGATCTCAAAGGAAATTAGAGTAACCCATTATTTTATTACAAGGCCCTCTGGTCCTTTGAAGTCAATGCAGTTCCCAAATGGGGACCCCATTTTTACTCCCCCCCTACACCGACACAGTAAAATGTCCAGTGTTAATTCAACTCTAACAGAGTACATATGAGCCTAATCTGGCCAGGGTAGGCTCCTATGAACACTGCTCGAGTTGAATGAACACTGTTTTACTGTGTATCAATCATTAATAATGCTGCCATTGTGGCATATGTGACTTTACCACGCCAATTATGCACAACTGTGCTACTCATGGACATTTACTTTTGATGATTAGCACAAATTAAGTCACATTTTTGTCACTAGCCTTCACAATAAAGTGCCTGAAGATTCTAAAGCGTATATGAATATTCATCAGTAAGCAAGTATTATTTGTCAGTTGATTTTGGCTTCGTATGCATAATTAATAGGAAAAAAATGAAGCAATTCCCTTTGACACAGTGGCATTTCTTTCTTTTCTTTTTTACATTTTTAAATTTATTATAAAACAACCTGGTTATATACTGACAAAAAGGAATAAAGTGTTTTAGCGTCTGTGTCAATAAATTGACAGAAAAACAGTTCATTTGGTTTACTCTCAATGCTAGAATGCTTTCCATATTTTCACCGTACGTATTCATATTTCTCATTAAACTGCTACTTTTTACAAGGTAAAGGAAGTTTCATATAAATGGTGGTTGAGGAGCAAGTGTAACAATGACATTGTTAACAACAAATCAAATCTGAGGACATTATATTTGGCTGTTAATAATATTGGGCATCATTGTTCCAAGAAAAGGCTTTTAGATACAGCTGCTTCTTCTATTGTCAGACTCCAATCCATTCAGTTAACGCAATGAATTTAGTTGCCATTAATTGATTTCTTTCACTTAACACATAATGGTCGTTGTCAAATTGGCCGTTCACTTGCATTTTAAAATCTATTCAACTGCGAGTCGGTAGATATGTCAAGGCTTTCCACTGAATTACCACAGGAAGCAAAACCCAGTCGCTGAAAACACAAAAAACCAGGCTGCGTCCCAATCCAGTTCTTGCTCCACCCTCGTAAGCTTCACTTGCAAACTTCACTTGGGAGGATGTGACGCACATACCAATAAAACAGGAGGATACACTTGCGTTTAGCGAGTGGGAGGGAGCGAGGGCGGAGCGGGTTATTTGAATTGAGACGCACTTCACCCCATCTATCATGTAAAACGTCTGTCACCGTAACCTTTGAACGAATGAAACTCAACCTGTTTACATTAATTATCAGTCAAGCAATTGATTTACTGAATAACAAATATCAATTAAGCGCAGCTAAATTAAAACAAGCAGCATTAAAGGGATAGTAGGCCTATCGTTTGCATGCAAGATGTTGAGATTTTTTATTTAACGTTTTGTTTCTTTTTCTTTTGCACTCACAAGATTGACATAGGTCTATATAAACAAGGCACTATGTTTATATACGAGCACGTAATAATAATCGATTATTAACGAGCACGTTAAAAATATAGGTATCCAAAATTTCAGGAACTGCCGATTGAGTCACATGGCCCATATCGAACAGCTCCATCCCAAATTATATATTGTAATGTTTTAATAAACAAATAAACAATCCGATGCTTAATTCTGTAAAGTTCAGAAGAGGCATACAGACAGGTAGGTAAGGAATCAATGATTTCTCTGCTGCAATTTAATTATTTCCCGCATCCGAATATGAACCGGCAAAAACATCCGTTTCCAACCCACTATCCGTGCACTTCCGGATTTCGGCTTCGGACACACCCCTACTGTGTTTAATTATGCATACTTGCGTTCTACTGCATTCTAGATCAGGGGTTCCCAAACTTTTCCATGCCAAGGACCCCCAAATAGCCGTAGCCTCTGGCTGGGGCCCCCCTATTGCGAAATGGCTTTAAAAAATAAAATAAAAATTTAATTACACTGGCAAATATAAAAAAAATCAAACAGAGAAGTTGTGTAAGTCGCTCTGGATAAGAGCGTCTGCTAAATGCCTATAATGTAATGTAATGTACAGCTTGATACACAATACTTTTGACCCTATTTTGATTCTGTAATCAGGCCATTGGCAGCTCAACATAACGCTTTGACTGACAGGCAGACGGTTAGTTATTGGCTGCGATTGAAAGAAGGGCATGGCAAAGACCTCATTTCGATATGAAAGGACTTATAACAATTTATATCTTATTTTAAACTGGCACAATAATCTTATGAATTGAATTGAAATAAATTTTAGAAATTGTATTTTTTTATTATTATAATAATTTTATTTTTTTTGCATTTTCCATTTTCCTCTCCCTTCCAATTGGCCCCCCTGGCGCTCCCCCGTAAAAAACCCTGAAAACCCCTGTTCTAGATAATACATTGTTCCAATTACACTAGCCAGAACGCACTTGATAGTCTGCAAGAGCACAAGTATGCTTCAATTTTGGAACACACTTGAAGACGTAGTCAGCGAAATAGCCTACCTTTCACCTGACACAGGAAAAACAGTAGAATGACCTCCACGAATGACCTTACCCCAGCTACGGTACAGTTAGCACCATTAGGCCTAAGCATTTGAAATTAACTACAAATGTTATGGTGTATGGCATTATTTACAATAAATATTGTTTAGCCAAATTTTGCGTTTTTATTGTTTAAGACATAATTTAACGATGGAGCCGGTGTAATTTTGCGCCGTTTTTCGAGTCCCCTGCAGAATCCCCTTCACATAAATGCACTTGTCAAGCTACACGATATGCTATGAACAGCATGCGCTTATCTTTTGCTTAATTTCTACAATTAAATTTAAAACGATAATACTGTGGCTTGTGGTACGAGCATACTCAGCATATGAACTATGAATTGTAGGCTAATTGTTCTTATTGATTGAGGTGGACCATAAAATAAAGATATAAAAAACAGGCACAAGGTGAGATATTCAAGTGTCACGATTCGAAGCGACAGCATAGAATATTATTAAGAGACGTGATTAAGACACCGTAGGCTACTGTAGGCAGATTTTGCACTTCGCTTTGTGACACTTGAATGATATCCCACCCTCTGCTTGCCAGTGAAAAAGATGTGTTCAACATCGTTACTCTTTATATTATGGTCAACCACAATCAATAGAACAATCTACAATTCATGGTTCATAGCTCGTACCACAAGCCACAGTATTATTGTTTGCATTTTAATTTGTGAAATTAAGCAAAAGAGGCGCAGGGCGTTCATTTGCAGGGGAGTTGAAAAACGGCCCACCTGTAGCCTATAGTTAGTTTTTGTCACAGTGTTTTTCATTTTAACTGAGCGAAGCTGTCTCAATTTCAACTCACAGTCCTTCAGGTTGTGACAGGCAGAAACATATTGTGCAGCGAGTGGGGCTGTTACTCACTGTCCCTCAGGTTGTGACAGGCTGAAACATATTGTGCTGTGATTGGGGCTGTTACTCACTGTCCCTCAGGCTGTGACAGGCTGAAACATATTGTGCAGCGAGTGGGGCTGTTACTCACTGTCCCTCAGGTTGTGACAGGCTGAAACATATTGTGCAGCGAGTGGGGCTGTTACTCACTGTCCCTCAGGTTGTGATAGGCTGAAACATATTGTGCAGCGAGTGGGGCTGTTACTCACTGTCCCTCAGGTTGTGACAGGCTGAAACATATTGTGCAGCGAGTGGGGCTGTTACTCACTGTCCCTCAGGTTGTGACAGGCTGAAACATATTGTGCAGCGAGTGGGGCTGTTACTCACTGTCCCTCAGGTTGTGATAGGCTGAAACATATTGTGCAGCGAGTGGGGCTGTTACTCACTGTCCCTCAGGTTGTGACAGGCTGAAACATATTGTGCAGCGAGTGGGGCTGTTACTCACTGTCCCTCAGGTTGTGACAGGCTGAAACATATTGTGCTGCGAGTGGGGCTGTTACTCACTGTTCCTCAGGTTGTGACAGGCTGAAACATATTGTGCAACGAGTGGGGCTGTTACTCACTGTCCCTCAGGTTGTGACAGGCTGAAACATATTGTGCTGCGAGTGGGGCTGTTACTCACTGTTCCTCAGGTTGTGACAGGCTGAAACATATTGTGCTGCGAGTGGGGCTGTTACTCACTGTCCCTCAGGTTGTGACAGGCTGAAACATATTGTGCAGCGAGTGGGGCTGTTACTCACTGTCCCTCAGGTTGTGACAGGCTGAAACATATTGTGCAGCGAGTCGGGCTGTTACTCACTGTCTCTCAGGTTGTGACGGGCTGAAACATATTGTGCCGCGAGTGGGGCTGTTACTCACTGTCCCTCAGGTTGTGACAGGCTGAAACATATTGTGCAGCGAGTGGGGCTGTTACTCACTGTCCCTCAGGTTGTGACAGGCTGAAACATATTGTGCAGCGAGTGGGGCTGTTACTCACTGTCCCTCAGGTTGTGACAGGCTGAAACATATTGTGCAGCAAGTCGGGCTGTTACTCACTGTTCCTCAGGTTGTGACAGGCTGAAACATATTGTGCAGCGAGTGGGGCTGTTACTCACTGTCCCTCAGGTTGTGACAGGCTGAAACATATTGTGCTGTGAGTGGGGCTGTTACTCACTGTCCCTCAGGTTGTGATAGGCTGAAACATATTGTGCAGCGAGTGGGGCTGTTACTCACTGTCCCTCAGGTTGTGACAGGCTGAAACATATTGTGCAGCGAGTGGGGCTGTTACTCACTGTCCCTCAGGTTGTGACAGGCTGAAACATATTGTGCTGCGAGTGGGGCTGTTACTCACTGTCCCTCAGGTTGTGACAGGCTGAAACATATTGTGCAGCGAGTGGGGCTGTTACTCACTGTTCCTCAGGTTGTGACAGGCTGAAACATATTGTGCAGCGAGTGGGGCTGTTACTCACTGTCCCTCAGGTTGTGACAGGCTGAAACATATTGTGCAGCGAGTGGCTGTTGCTTCTCCCAGGAGGATTTGCAGCTTTTCCAGATTTGTTAGGGAAGCAAATGTATTTAAATATTTAGAAAATTTTGTGAAATATGTTTTTCTGATTTCACAATATTTCTCACAGTGTAGGAGGAAGTGCATTTCTTTCTCCACCTCTCCTGTCTTACAGTGACCACATAGACCAGGGGTAGGCAACCCTGGTCCTTGAGAGCCGCAGGGTCTGCTGGTTTTTGTTTTCACCTTAAATATGACAATTACTCAGACCAGAGAAACCAGGTGAGGCGGGTTATCTGTGTAATCAACTGCTTTAATTGATCAATTAAGTGGCGAGTAACAACTAAAACCAGCAGACCCTGCAGCTCTCCAGGACCAGGGTTGCCTACCCCTGACATAGACGTTCCTCTTTGGGCAACCATTACTTTTTATGTCTACCTTTTTCAATTGCTAAGGTATGGTCACTGAGCCTGTACTGGATCTGTCTCTGCTTTGTATCTCTGACAGAGAAGAGATATTCTGCCAGTGTGTATTCTCTGTTTAGGGCCCGATAGCAATTCAGTTTACTTTGGGATTTGGTGCTGGTGTTCCAATGTTCCAAATAGACGGTTTTGTTTTGTTTCATAGTTTGGTTGACTCTAATTGGCAGTTCTGAAGCAGTGCTGACCTGAAGCTGGTTTGTGTTAGTATTGATTAGTTCAGATAGGTTCAGAACCAGCTGACTGAGGGGATACTTTCCTGGGCTGACCTCTTGGGTTTTTAGAGCTTTATACTGTAATGAGTTTTCTGGGCTAGTTTTTAGATGCTCAATAACATTTTGTGCCCTTTTCTGGATTTGAATAATAATTGGATATCTGCCTAATTCAGTGCTGCATGCATTGTTTGGAGTATTCCTATGTACCTGTAGGATATTTTTACAAAATTCTGCATGCAAAATTTCAGCTGGATGTTTTTCCCATCTAGTGTAGTCTTGCTGACTGAGTGGACACCATATTTCACTTCCATATAGCACAATTGGCATTATCACATATTGTCCGCAATATTTTTGTCCAAATTCTAATGGGGATATTTATCTTGTGGAATTTTCTTTTGATTGCATAAAAAGCTCTACAAGCTTTTTCTTTTAATGCATTGACTGCCAGACCAAAGCTCCCTGATGCACTGATTTTTATTCCTAGGTAATCATAACTTTGTGTATGTTCTTGGGCGGTGCTTCCTAGACTAAAGCAGTGTCTGTTTTCCTGAGACCTGGGTTTTTTTTGGAAGACCATAATTTTGGTATTTTTCAAATTTACTGTCAAGGCCCAGTTTTGACAGTATTTTTCCAGCAGATCCAGATGCTGCTGCAGCCCATGTGCTGTGGGTGTCAGCAGCACCAGGTCATCTGCATAGAAAATAAATTACATTATAGGCATTTAGCAGACGCTCTTATCCAGAGCGACTTACAGAACTTCTTACATTTATCCATTCCTATACATCTGGATATAATACTGCAATTTTCAGGTAAGTAAGTACCTCAAGGGTACAACGGCAGTGTCCTACCTGGGAATCGAACCTGCAACCTTTCGGTTACAAGTCCAGTTCCTTAACCATTACACTACACTGCCGCCCAAATGTAAATGTAATGTCTGTGTTGTTTAGGGTGAGGCCAGGAGCTGCAGATTGTTCCAGTAACACTGCTAACATGTTTATATAAATGTTGAACAAGGTTGGACTCAAACTGCGACCCTTTCTCACCCCATGCCCTTGAGTGAAGTATTCTGTTCTTTTTCTTAACATTTTTATTGCACACTTATTTTGCATATATATTGATTTAGTTATATCATAAACTTTACCCCCTACACCACTTTGCAGAATTTTGTAATAGAGGCCCTCATGCCAAATTGAATCAAATGCTTTTTTGAAGTCTATAAAGCAGGAAAAAAAAATTCCTTTGTGTTTTTGGTGCACATGTTAATTAATTAGTGTATGTAGGGTGTAAATATGATCACTAGTGCGGTGTTTTGGAAGAAAGCCAATCTGACTCTTACTCAAGACATTGTGCTCAGTAAGGAAGGCCTGTATTCGGGCGTTTAGAATACTGCATACAACTGTTTGGAGCAAATTTCTTATATCGGTTTTTAAAGTGTTTTTTTTCCAGATTTTTTTATTTTGTATGGCCAATTCATGATTTGTTTTGTTGCTTAGTTTATTCCATTTTTCCCAGAACTGGTTTTGGTGAATTCTCTCTCTCACTCTCTCTCTCTCTCTCTCTCTCTCTGTCTCTCTCTCTCTCTCTCTCTCTCTCACTCTCTCGTAAGACAGTTTTGGTTAGGCTACATGCATGTTACGCTATTTTTCAACAGTCGATGGTTAGCGCAATGATCTCTGGGAACGAAAAACCCATACAAGTGTGCATCGATGCACACTTGAAATTCTGGGTCTTGTCAAGTACGGAAGTCCACATCCGTTTTTAGAATATACTTGATTTTTGCATGCTTGCGGTTCAGAACACACTAATGATAAACAAAATGGCACTATGCGCACTAACTAGAGGGCAAGTATGCATAATGGAACACAGTCACACTTAATTTTTATGGCTTAATTGTAATGCGTCACTAAGTGGCGACAGAATGTGTCCTCGATTGCACCCGACCAGAGATTTTAGAGAGTTCTTGCGACTGCGACTTTCTCTGTGTAGTTTTAAGGCTTTATAACAGTCAGGTTCTCTCTGCCTTAATGGGCAACAGAAAAGGGTGTGAAGTCCCTCTTTTTAAAACCTAACACTTTATGTTTACATTTGCATTTCAGTTGTCCAAAATTGTGATGCAAATCGAGACATCTTGAAGAGTAACTGACGTTTTCAGGAACTGTTCTGTAAATTACCTGCCAAGGAGCCGTACTAGTCTTTCAGTTAAGGAGCATAGCTAAAATTAGGCATTTCCTATCAGAAGGGGATGCAGAGAAATTGATACATGCTTTTGTTACGTCTAGGCTAGATTACTGTAATGCTCTGCTATCTGGCTGCCCTAAATCCCTGCTAAATAATCTCCAGCTTGTGCAGAATGCAGCCGCTCGCATTTTAACTAGAACAAAGAAATATGAGCATATTACCCCAGTACTAGCATCACTTCATTGGCTACCAATTAAGTATAGGATAGACTTTAAAGTTTTGCTTCTGACCTTTAAAGCTTTAAATGGACTTGCGCCAGTGTATATATGTAATCTTCTTTTACCGTATAAACCAAAAAGATCCCTTCGTTCCCAAGACGCAGGCTACTTAGTAGTCTCTAGAATATCTAAAAACTTGACGGGTGGTAGAGCTTTCTCCTACAGAGCACCACTACTGTGGAACACCCTTCCAAAAGCTATAAGGGAATCAGACACCATCTCAATATTATGTCTAGATTAAAAACGCACCTTTATGATCAGGCTTATAACGAGTTGTAGTCCGGAGACAGGACCAGAGAAGCCTTTAGTCGTAGAGTAATGCGGAGTGACATCCTTTCCTTACTGTCACCTGTCAACAGCTGTGACCCCATCTTCCTGGGCTGGCTCTTGAGGGGTGGATAGGATTGTTCACTCTCTCATGACTGGATGGGTTCTCAAACTCTGTCTTCATAGCTATGCAGCCATAAATTACTCCTGGCGGGGGTACTTGTCCAACCCCCCGTACCCCCCCTCCCCAGTTGGTGTTCCTGCTGCCTGCTCGATTACACTTTTCCTAACTGTTCTCTCTTCTTTTTCTACATTCCGCCGGCGGGGCTCATGCCCCGCATTTCGAGAATTGCTGTCCAGCTTCCTGTCCGTCGCCGCTTGCCCCTCCCTCCCCACCACCGCCGCCAGCTGATCCCGCCATCATCGGCACCCGGTTCTCCACCATCATTGCCGCCACATCTGGACTGTCATCTAGTTGCTGCAATTTCTACTATCATGGATATTGGCAGTCAGTTTTGACCATGCTGGTCAGTAAGACCTAGACCCTGAGCCGACCAGAGGAGAATGGGTTCCCCTCTTGAGTCTGGTTCCTCCCAAGGTTTCTTCCTAGTTACCTCAGGGAGTTTTTCCTTGCCACTGTTGCCTCTGGCTTACTCTTGTGGGGATTTAGGCTGGGTTTTTCTGTGAAGCGCATTGTGACAACTAGTTGTGAAATGCGTTATATAAATAAATATTGATTTGATTTGATTTGATTCTTCTACAGGAGGCCCAGATAACATCCTGCAAAGATGTGTGCTAGTATAAAGACTTAAATGAGCTTTCAATGTCAATTCACACAGCACGTAAAATTGGTCTTTGACCACAGTTATGGATATATTTTACAGTTTATGTGTGTGGGGCATTATTATTACTGAAGTTCCCTAAGAGGAAAATAAAAGTTATTCTACTTTATTATTAATAAAATAAAGTTTCAGTGGATTGGTCCATCTATAATTAAAAACACAATCTGAAAAGGCAACCAGTAACCCATAGTTAAAAAGTGGTTACAGCCTGTTTAAAAAACAATCATCACTTCATTATTATTAAACTATTTATAATCTGGTTTATTAAACAATTTATAACATTTCCTTGCTTAATTCCCTTTTTCGTCCACACAAGATCTATGTAATGTTTTCTCGGTGTTGTCATCTTGTACATGGACTCCTGTTAATCTGTTTGATACGGATGCTGATAAGCTGTATTTTTAACCTTTTCCCCTATGCACCCTAAAGGCTGGCTCTACATTGTCTGTGCTGGTGGACACTAACATTACACAGGATTGGCCGGCACTAACATTACACAGGATTGGCCGGTGGTACCACAAGGGTTCAAGGGTGGCGACGACGATATTGTGATCTAAACGACAAAAAATATAACAACAGGAAATTTACAGCTGAGTGTGTGTTGTGACTCATCCAAATGACAGGTAAGATCTCCCTGAAAGAGACAACCTAAGGCAGGGTTAGGTCGACCCCTCAGGTCACTGAGTAATATAACTTGCGTTTCAAGGCTCGTCGCTTTAATAAAAACAGGAGGGGCTGAAGGAGATTATCTTTATTATGAATAAAGTGTGTAATGCATCAAATTCTCTCAATGTTATAAATTGTTTAATAAACCAGATTAAAAATAGTTTAGTGAACCTCCTTTTCCTGAAGTGGTGTTTGTTTCTATAGTGTTGTTTTCACAAACAGGCTTTTTAACTATGGCATATACTGGTTGCCTTTTCAGATTTGATTAATAATGCCCCCACACACATGAACTGTAAAATATATCCATAACTCTGACCAATCTTTAGTGCTGTGTGAATTGACCTTGAAAGCCCATTAAAGAGACGAGTCTTTAGAGCACAAATGTTTGCAGGATGTTATCTGGGCCTCCTGTAGAAGACTAGTACTGCTCCTTGGCAGGTCATTTACAGAAGGTTACTGAGCACCCTACTCTTCAAGATGTCTTCATTTTTGGACTGCAGTGCAAATCTAAACAGAAAGTACTAGGTTTTAAAAATAGGGACTTCTGCTCTGTTGCCTATAAAGCCCGCCCTCAATCCCCAGACTACCACCACAACTAAATTTCAGACCTATAGGAAACACTGAATCAGACGGGCGTATGCACTTACTGCACTCTCTTCAGATACTCATCAGGTCAGCAGTGTACTCTCTTCACATACTCATCGGGTCAGCAATGCACTCTCTTCACATACTCATCGGGTCAGCAGTGCACTCTCTTCACATACTCATCGGGTCAGCAGTGCACTCTCTTCACATACTCATCGGGTCAGCAGTGCACTCTCTTCACATACTCATCGGGTCAGCAGTGCACTCTCTTCACATACTCATCGGGTCAGCAGTGCACTCTCTTCACATACTCATCGGGTCAGCAGTGCACTCTCTTCACATACTCATCGGGTCAGCAGTGCACTCTCTTCACATACTCATCGGGTCAGCAGTGCACTCTCTTCACATACTCATCGGGTCAGCAGTGCACTCTCTTCACATACTCATCGGGTCAGCAGTGCACTCTCTTCACATACTCATCGGGTCAGCAGTGCACTCTCTTCACATACTCATCGGGTCAGCAGTGCACTCTCTTCACATACTCATCGGGTCAGCAGTGCACTCTCTTCACATACTCATCGGGTCAGCAGTGCACTCTCTTCACATACTCATCGGGTCAGCAGTGCACTCTCTTCACATACTCATTGGGTCAGCAGTGCACTCTCTTCACATACTCATTGGGTCAGCAGTGCTTTCCTTTGTGAGATCCTGTTGGTGACGCCAATTGAAGTAAAATTTTAAATTTGCAATTTTCTAAATAAATTGAAGTCCAGACAGAGCTGAGAAAAGTCACACTTTATTAAAGAAAAAAATTCATTGAAAAAAATATAATAACAGCACCAGGAGAAGCAACACATCAGCCTCTAAATCTCTTAGTGTGAGTGAAGTCTTTAGACTATCAGACCAAAGTTCAAGCAAAAATTTAGCTATTTTAAAGATTTTAAGGGATTCAACAGACAAATAACAAACAGTACAGAATGCTTCCCTTCTTATACTGGGTACATTCTATAGATGATTATAAATAAGATATTAAATCATTAGAGGTAGATATAATTAGATATGATTATATAATGCATAAAGCAACTGAATCAAATAATTAAACACGCATGATATGATGGCAATATCCCCAACAGCCCCGACTTCAGAGAGAAAGTGAGAGAGAAAGAGAGAGAATGAGTGAGAGAGAGAAAGAGAGAGAGAGAAAGAGAAAGAGAGAATGAGTGAGAGAGAAAGAGAGAGAATGAATGAGAGAGAGACAAAGAGAAAGAGAGAGAGAATGAGTGAGAAAGAGAGAGAATCAAAGAGAGAGAGAGAAAGAGAGAGAGTAAATGAGTGAGAGAGAAAGAGAGAGAGAGAAAATGAGTGAGAGAGAGTGAGTGGTTGAGGGCCAGAGAGACAAAGAAAAAGAGGTCCATCAGCGTGTGGAATTTAGGTGGTTGAGTCATTGCCTGAAGCCCCTGATCACTGATTATAAGAGGTTAGTATTTTCTTAGCAAGTAAGCAATAAAATAAAGAATATATGTCGTGTATAAATAATAATGCGGTATGTTGGAGTTAAAATGTGTGGATGAATCATATACTGAAATTATATGATTGATTAATATAATTGCATTCATCCCTCCATCCATTAATGCTTCTATTTAGGACGGTCTCTGCCGTATGGTGTGGATTTTGGGCAGTGCCCCTCCCTTGAGTTTCACAGTAGGGACTCCCCCCTCTATGAGGCCTCTGAAAAGATGGAAATCAATGGCATTAAAATCTCAGAAAAGCCGCTGTGTCTTTCACACTTTCCCCACACAGGGCGCTGAAATCAGAGCACATTTCCAGTCAATTTATGAACACACCCTAACTACCAAAGTGCAGTCTGGATAATGAAGTTTGTTTGTATGACAGGTCAATTGCCTGGGTTTTTCCTGCAAAAAAACCAAAAGACGCATCAAATGTTGGATGCTGGGCTGTGGTATGTGGTGTTGAAGAGACGGCTTCATGCACTTTTGTTTTGTTTCATGATCTTTTTCATGTTTGCACTTTGAACTTTTTTTCCACTAGTAAAGGGATTGCCAACTCTACTGAAAAAGTTTTTTCTTTATTTGACATTGCTCCTTGTTATTAAAATAATCACCCACCAAGATTTCAGCCTTTAAAAATGTCTACAGCTGAAAAAATGAAGATTGAATAGTGTCACTTTCTGCCAATTATGCAGTTCTCAGGACTGGATGGGCGTGAAAGCTCGTTAATATCCAGGCCACGCCCAAGAGTCTCTAGGCAAGTTATGTGCAGACTCAGAAATGCAAACACCGTTTAGCAAAACGAAGGATAGCTAAATAGCCTAAAAAGAAAGTGCGTGGTGCAAGTTGCAACCGTACCATATGTTTCAGCCACTGAACTAAAGAAGATCCGTTCACATCATAATGCTAACGTTAAGCTCAGAGACCCACGTCTTTCAAATAGTAACGTTAGGGCCGAATCATATCTCACGCAAATACGCGAACGTGGATGCTTCGAGCTACGCAAACAGTTTTTCTTTTGCCATGACATTTGTGAAAGACAAACCAAAGGAAAGCACACATCGAACAAGAAAGTTGTTTACTGTTGTAGCCTGCTAAAGCGTCCCTCGTAGCAACCATAGTAGCCTATATATATCTATGGATGCAACGTTCTGGTGAAGGGGCGGGAGTAAAGAATTTCCGGATAGTTAATGATTGGTTGATAGGATTTTGATGACCTCCTGAAGTCCGTTTTAATCCCGCCGCTCAAAACCTTGCCTGATCAATTACAGGCAATGGTGAAAAAAAAGGAAGGCATATCTTAATTTAGGCACACACTTAGTGATATTTGGGTTATGTTTATTCCACCCCTGGATGACAACAATTAACCATTGAAAAGCTGAATCATCGATTTGAGTTGGCAGTCCCTTTGACTTTTGATACAATATCTATCTTCTGATGTTTTTGTATTGTTCCGATTTGTACTTTGCAAAATAAATTTCAATTTTGCCAAGCATTTTCGACCATGATATTAGGGGTAAATTTAGGATAGTTCAATACTAACAGTGTGGGATGACCCTACATGTGACCGCAGGCACTGACTGGACAATGAAGGAAAGCCCCAAAGACCCTTTTTGTACAGGAGACTCCATGTCCCATCAGGCTTTGCCAGAAGCCACAAAGGACTTCCTGTTAGTCAGCATCACAGCAGACTGTTCACAACTCGACCGGTGAGAATAAAAGGGGGAGAGAGGGAGGAGTTTGACTGGAGTACTGCACCTGAGGAACTTGTGAATGCCAGTCTCACTGAAGGAGCCTTCGTACAGGGCAAACTTCATCTTGTGGGCATTGATAGCCGCCATGGCGGGATAGCCGAACCTGCCAAAGCCCAGGGCGCTCTCCAGGTCTTTCTGAGCACCTACCTCTGTCCACAGCCATCTGCAGAGACACAGAGAGTTACTGACCCTATACACCTCAGCCTTTGAGCTACTGACCCCATACATCTCAGTCTTTGAGCTACTGACCCCATACATATCAGCCTTTGAACTACTGACAGCATACATCTCAGACTTTGAGCTACTGACCCCATACATCTCAACCATTGAGCTACTGACCCCATACATCTCAGCCTTTGAGCTACTGACCCCATACATCTCAGCCTTTGAGTTGCTGACCCCATACATCCCAGCCTTTGAACTACTGACCCCATACATCCCAGCCTTTGAGCTACTGACCCCATACATCTTAACCATTGAGCTACTGACCCCATAAATATCAGCTTTTGAGCTACTGACCCCATACATTTTAACCATTGAGCTACTGACCCCATAAATATAAGCCTTTGAGCTATTGACACCATACATCACAGCCTTTGAGCGACTGACACCATACATCACAACATTTGAGCTACTGACCCCATTCATCTCAGCCTTTGAGCTACTGACCCCATTCATCTCCGCCTTTGCGCTACTGACACCACACATCACAGCCATCGAGCTACTGACACCATACATCACAGCCTTTGAGCTACTGACCCTATATATATATATCAGTTTTTGAGCAACTGACCTCATACATTTCAGCCATTAAGCTACTGACCCCATACATATCAGACTTAGAGATACTGACACCATAAATCACAGCCTTTGAGCTACTGACCCCATACATATCAGCCTTTGAGCTACTGACCCCATAAATATCAGCTTTTGAGCTACTGACCCCATACATTTTAACCATTGAGCTACTGACCCCATAAATATCAGCCTTTGAGCTACTGACACCATACATCACAGCCTTTGAGCGACTGACACCATACATCACAACATTTGAGCTACTGACCCCATTCATCTCAGCCTTTGAGCTACTGACACCATACATCTCAGCGTTTGAGCTACTGGCCCTATTCATCTCAGCTTTTGAGCTATTGACACCACACATCTCAGCCATTGATCTACTGACTCCATACATCTCAGCCTTTGATCTACTGACCTCATACATCTCAACCTTTGAGCTACTGACCCAAAACATCTCAGCATTTGAGCTACTGACACCATACATATCAGCCTTTGAGCTACTGACCCCATACATCTCAGCCTTTGATTTACTGACCTCATACATCTCAGCCATTGAGCTACTGACCCTACATATATATCAGTCTTTGAGCTACTGACCTCATACATTTCAGTCTTTGGGCTACTGACCTCATTCATTTTAGCCTTTGAGCTACTGATTCTATACATATCAGCCTTTGAGCTACTGAACCAATACATCTCAGGCTTTGAGCTACTGACACCATACATCACAACATTTGAGCTACTGACCCCATACATCTCAGCCTTTGATCTATTGACACCATACATCTCAGCCTTTGAGCTACTGACTCCATACATCTCAGCCTTTGATCTACTGACCTCATACATCTCAACCTTTGAGCTACTGACCCAATACATCTCACCATTTGAGCTACTGACACCATACATATCAGCCTTTGAGCTACTGACCCCATACATCTCAGCCATTGAGCTACTGACCCTACATATATATCAGTCTTTGAGCTACTGACCTCATACATTTCAGTCTTTGGGCTACTGACCTCATACATTTTAGCCTTTGAGCTACTGATTCTATACATTTCAGTCTTTGAGCTACTGACCCCATACATCACAGCCTTTGAGCTACTGAACCCATACTTCTCAGCGTTTGAGCTACTGACACCATATATCACAGCCATTGAGCTACTGACAAATTACATCCCAGCCATTGAGCTACTGACATCATACATCCCAGCCATTGAGCTACTGACATCATACATCTCAACCATTTGAGCTACTGACCCCATACAATTTAACCATTGAGCTATTGACCCCATACATCTCAGCCTTAGAGCTACTGACCCCATACATCTCACTCTTTGACCTACTAGCCCGATTAATCTCAGCCTTTGAGCTACTGACACCACACATCACAGCCATTGAGCTACTGACACCATACATCACAGCCTTTGAGCTACTGACCCTATATATATCAGTTTTTGAGCTACTGACCTCATACATTTCAGCCTTTGAGCTACTGACCCATACATCTCAGCCTTTGAGCTACTGACCCCATATATCTTAGCCTTTGAGCTACTCACCCCATACATCTCAGCCATTCAGCAACTGACCCACAGACAACTGAAGACACACAGAAACTGACCTTCACATCACACACACACACACACACACACACACATCAATTGCTGTGATTGTTACTGATCTACTGACCCCAACTCAGCACTGCAGTACAGACCCCAATGCACCCACAACGCTGTACTCACCCCCACTTATTCTTCTCAAATTTCTCAGTCAAGGTGTTTATCAGACTCAGGATGGCCCTCCTCTCAGACATATCTGTGAACAGGAAGCATGAAAACCTTTACACCTCAGCCAGTGTGTGTGTGTGTGTGTGTGTGTGTGGTGCGGCCCGACAGGAGAAACACAGAGACCGGTATAATACCATACATTTAATGTGTGGGAGCACAAAGATGATGCACAGCTGGTTGTATTCACATGTTTTCTTTAGGGCGTCTTCATTTAATATCTGAGAGACACAGGCATGGCCAGGGTTAGCATTAGCGCTTTAAGATCTGAGAGACACAGGCATGGCCAGGGTTAGCATTAGCGCTTTTCAACCAAAACGTACAACTGTACACAATACATTTTCAGTTCTGAATATTAGTAAAAATAGACCATTTAAAATCACACAGGAATGTATTTTGTGTGATTATTTGGCTCAGGTGTGATCACCTGTAGACTCACGAACAGTTGAGGTGCGATGGCCAGCGCGTGGGCCACAATGGCGGGCTGGGTCCAATCGCCATTGTAGTCAATTTGCTCCAAGCCCATCTGGAAGATTTTGAAGGGGATGGGTATAGGCTGTGGGCAGCAGTGGTACAGCAGTTAGGATTGCAAGCTCAAATCCCGCTGCCATTGTAGTACAGAACCTGTAATGCTTTCAAAATCTAAATGTATAGGCTGACACTTGGTGTCCATGAAGTAGATCATTAATTTAATGTTCAACAGATTTAACAAGAGTGTCTGTGTGTCTGTGTGTATGCGTGTGAGTGAGTGTGGTGGTGGGGGGCGGGGGGGTTGACTGTGCCATGTTTCAGCTGTATACATTGACAGTGTGAAAGATAATACTTCACAAACTTTCACTTACTCCAGGCTGTAAAATTAGATGTTTCCTCCCAAATTTTTTATATTTAGGGATTAAAGACAAGTCAATTGGCAGACACACAAAACAGGAAACAAAAAGTGTGTAAATATTTCTATTACAATAGGTTTGTGTCAGTTTAAACATTAAAACTCAGATCTGTCTGTTAGGACTTTTTAAAAGCAGTGTTAATCTGTCAAAATGTATTGTGTTCAAAAGCAGCGTCACTGTGTTCAGTCACTGTGTTCAGTCACTGTGTTCAGTAACGGTTTTAATCCATCACTGGCCACCGTTCAGGAACAGTGCTAATCTGTCACAGGTCACTGCAGTTCAAAGCAGTGCAGCAAATCTGTCGCGTCTGTTCTGTCAGTGGCAGTGCTAATAAACGTGTTCAGCAGAACACTTAATCCGTCATGTCTCTGTGTCCAGTAACTGTTTCATTCTGTCACCAGCCACTGTGTTCAGTAACACTGATAATCTGTTTCTGTGGTGTTCAGCGGTAGTGTTAAATCACATGCCACTGTATTCAACAGCAGTGTCACGCATCACTGTGTTCAGCGGCAGTGTTAATCCGTCACGCATCACTGTGTTCAGTGGCAGTGTTAATCCGTCAGCATCACTGTGTTCAGTGGCAGTGTTAATCCGTCACGCATCACTGTGTTCAGTGGCAGTGTTAATCCGCCACGCATCACTGTGTTCAGTGTCAGTGTTAATCCGCCACGCATCACTGTGTTCAGTGGCAGTGTTAATCAGTCACGCATCACTGTGTTCAGTAACGGTTTTAATCCATCACTGGCCACCGTTCAGGAACAGTGGCAGTGTTAATCCGTCACACATCACTGTGTTCAGTGGCAGTGTTAATCAGTCATGCATCACTGTGTTCAGTGGCAGTGTTAATCAGTCACAAATCACTGTGTTCAGTGGCAGTGTTAATCCGTCACGCATCACTGTGTTCAGTGGCAGTGTTAATCCGTCAGCATCACTGTGTTCAGTGGCAGTGTTAATCCGTCACGCATCACTGTGTTCAGTGGCAGTGTTAATCCGTCAGCATCACTGTGTTCAGTGGCGGTGTTAATCCGCCACGCATCACTGTGTTCAGTGGCAGTGTTAATCAGTCACGCATCACTGTTTTCAGTGGCAGTGTTAATCCGTCACGCATCACTGTGTTCAGTGGCAGTGTTAATCAGTCATGCATCACTGTGTTCAGTGGCAGTGTTAATCAGTCACAAATCACTGTGTTCAGTGGCAGTGTTAATCCGTCACGCATCACTGTGTTCAGTGGCAGTGTTAATCAGTCATGCATCGCAGTCATGCTGCTCACCAAGTATTTGGCCAGTTTTTGGTTTGCAGTGGTGTCCACGAATCCCAGATGGACCTTACCCCTGGTCTGCTTCTCCAACTGTGTAGCTGCAGCTTTCCAATGATCTAGCAGCCTGTGAACACACACACATACACACACACACACACACACACACACATACAAACACACACACACACACACACATACACACACACACACACACACACACACACACACACACACACACACACACACATACACACACACACATACACAAACACATACACACAAACACACACACATACACACATACATACACACACACACAAACACACACACATACACACACACACAAACACACACACATACACATACACACACACATACACACATACACACAAACACACAAACACACACACACACACACACAAACACACACACACAAACACACATACACACCCAAACACACACACACACACACACCACAATGAACCATTACATCCTATATCACCTTAGAAAATATCCAAAAGGGATTACACAGCTTACATTTTAAATAGCATCCAATCACCTCCCTGGATTTAATTAAAATAAACATCTTGCACACAGGTACAACTGCATGCCCCATCTGGGATTTGATCCCGCAAAACCAGTTCCTTACCCTCTACTGGATTACCAGTATTACAGGCCCAGCACTACAGACCAATAACTATGTGCATCATCTGTTTATATATAGACTATATTCACAAAAAATGTGTTCGTTTTTACCTTTTGGCTATCGTAATAGTGCAAAGAAAAGCTTTGAGGTGCAGTCAGCTTACTCTTTGCATTGGGCACAATTGGGTCTGAAAAATAACACCAGCAACAGGTCTTCACAGTACCGCATCCATTCTTCATAGTTGTGGTCCCTCAGCTCCACCAAACCTTTCACGACGCTTTGTTTGCACTGAACATTGCCTTGGTCAGCTTTCCCACTCATTCTGTCCAATACCAGAGTTTGCAGGGCGTTCATTACCACAAGGGCCAGGTTTTTCTCATCTCCTGAGAGAGAGAGAGAGAGAGAGAGAGAGAGAGAGAGAGAGAGAGAGAGAGATGGGCTTCAGACAGCATAGAAAAATTCACTAAAGCAATCAGTTCTTCTGAAATTACTAACCTCATGAAATTACATTAACCTCCTTTTCACACAATTCCAACCAAATAAAAACGGCATAAATCTGGCAGCTAAAATGATAAGTAAAATTTTAAATCAATCAGCAATTAAAGCAAACCTCAAAATAATTAAACAGACAAATAATCAAAAATCAACCCAAAAAGAAAAATGATTTGATGACGAAAGCAAATCAATGAGGAAAAAATTAAGACAGTTATCAAATCTGAAACATCATCAACCACAAAATCAAGATGTACGCCATAGATATTGTGAAACATTGAAACTATATAAACAAACCCTAAAAAAGAAGAAACTAAAACACATTCACAAAATTCTCATCGAAATTGAAGACTTTAAAACCAGTTCTGGGAAAAATGTAATAAACTAAGTAACAAAACAAATCATGAATTGGCCATACAAAATCAGGAAATCTGGAAAAAACGCTTTAAAGACCTATATAAGAAATTTGCTCCAAACAATCTCAAATTCGAACAGAGAAAAATCCAAGAGAAATTAAAAATATTAGAATCAACAATCAAAACCCATTAGACAACCCAATTACCTTTAAAGAGCTGAAAGATCAACTAAAAAAAATCTAACCTAAAAAAGCATGTGGCCCAGACAGTATCAGAACAGAAATGCTGAAACACAGTAACTCTGAACTGCAGAAGGCCTTACTTAAATTATTCAACCTGGTTCTACAGACAGGATGCTTTCCTGACATCTGGAATCAAGGGCTGCCACTCACAGCACAATATGTTTCAGCCTGTCACAACCTGAGGGACAGTGAGTAACCACCCAGCAGTTTACAACTAAATCCCTTACAACTAAGTCCCCAATATATAATTACATTTTTATTTATTATAATTGTTGTTATTGTTATTGTTATTTTAATATGTATGTATGTATGTGTCATGCTTTGGCAATATTTACGCTATGTATTTCATGCCAATAAAGCACATTAAATTGAAATTGAAATTGAGTGAGTGTGTGTGAGAGAGAGAGAAAGAGAGAGAGAGAGAGAGAGAGAGAGTGAATGAGAGAAAGAGATAGAGGTTATTTAAGCCAATAGATCATCTTTGTTTTGTGTGGAAGCTAGCTTGCTTTCTAACTAACAATTCCCAAAACATTAAACCTACTGCTTGTACAGCTGTATAATATTTGTGGGAAGCTCAGTTATCTTTCTGAAATGCATTGTCTATTATTTCTTCTTTTTGGTAATATAGCGTACATCGACAAGAAAGGGCGTCAAAGTAGTAGGCTACTGTCTTTTTTTCATCATATGTTTGAGTAACAACACAAGTTTTCTGATGCTTGGACAAAACATTACCTCCGTAATCCAACATAATATTACTGCATCAAGTCTGTTTAGATAATCATAAATAATAAACTTTAGGTATCAATGATCATTTGATCAGTTTGTGCGAGATTGCCAATATAGAAGACATTTCTATATACATCGGAATATAATACCTGTGGCCCAATTACCATGACTCAGTACAATTACCATGACTCAGCCCCAACCTACACACGTTGCGAGCAGAAAAAACGAGAGGGCGTGCTGCATTCAGTTCTAGGTTATAATGGGTTTGCCGCCACCTTGTGGCGGACACATGATAATACAGTGAGACAAAAGGAAAAATTATAAAAATGGACAAACGGATGGAGACAGGTCCATAGTCCCCCCTTCGATTTTGTATACTGGAAACTGATTTTATTGCTTTTCTCTTTTTTTTCTTCTATTTTATTATCATTTAAATTTTCTTTGAAATTATCAAAATTATTTTTTATCATTTAAATTATTCTGTGCTGGAATGTAAAACACTTTGAGCTGTATGCTTTGTATGAAAAGTGCTATACAAATTATTATTATTATTATTATTAATAACTACAAAGCACACCAGTCTGGCACACTGCAGCTATTCAGGCCCACTTCAAGCTTCTCTATGCACCTCTTTTCAGAAAAGCCACATGTTACCTGTCTCAGGCTCTCTCTTATTGGTCCCAAAGATCTTGATGGTGGGGACGCTTGTGATGCTGTAACGTTCTGCCAGTTCTTTGACCTGATCGGTGTTCACCACGCCCATCTTCACTGTGCCCTAATGGATGACCAACACATCGGTTAGTTTTCACCTCAACCTTATATTGTGTTTATTTTATCACCACATCAAGGTCATGTCTAGGTTATCTTTATCTCAATGTTCCACCAGTGACTACATAGTGACAACTTTGATAGGATAACACAACCAGCTCAGTGATGCAGTCATGCCTATGTTATGATCTCCTCCCTGTTACAATCATGTCAATGTTATAATGCTACAATCACCCAGCACACAAAATCTCAAAATGAACAGTCAACAGTCATTGACATTGCACTGCGTCATACAGCATTAATGGCAGGGGGGGGCGGGGTTATTGCATTTTTCAAACTCCATTTTGCTATTGCAAGATGTTCACTGTTGTCAGCAGAATGGCGTAAGTATTTGATCTTGGTCCATCTAGGCACAGTTTACCTTGAACCCTTTGGCAACATCCTTCCATTCAGCCATCAGACTATGGCAATGTTTACACCTGGGTGAGCAAACACATTGTGTTCACCGTCAACGCAAAAGGGTTGTGATACACTTATGATCAGTAATCACTTATGGACAGTAAGTAATAAAGTTATCTAAAAAAACGGGCAACCACACTACAGTCAGCTCTATGTGAAACAGACAGCGATTGTACAGGCCTAGGTATATTAACACACTACAGTCAACTCTATGTGAAACAGACAGCGATTGTACAGGCCTAGGTATATTAACACACTACAGTCAGCTCTATGTGAAACAGACAGCGATTGTACAGGCCTAGGTATATTAACACACTACAGTCAGCTCTATGTGAAACAGACAGCGATTGTACAGGCCTAGGTATATTAACACACTACAGTCAGCTCTATGTGAAACAGACAGCGATTGTACAGGCCTAGGTATATTAACACACTACAGTCAACTCTATGTGAAACAGACAGCGATTGTACAGGCCTAGGTATATTAACACACTACAGTCAGCTCTATGTGAAACAGACAGCGATTGTACAGGCCTAGGTATATTAACACACTACAGTCAGCTCTATGTGAAACAGACAGCGATTGTACAGGCCTAGGTATATTAACACACTACAGTCAGCTCTATGTGAAACAGACAGCGATTGTACAGGCCTAGGTATATTAACACACTACAGTCAGCTCTATGTGAAACAGACAGCGATTGTACAGGCCTAGGTATATTAACACACTACAGTCAGCTCTATGTGAAACAGACAGCGATTGTACAGGCCTAGGTATATTAATACACCACAGTCAGCTCTATGTGAAACAGACAGCGATTGTACAGGCCTAGGTATATTAACACACTACAGTCAGCTCTATGTGAAACAGACAGCGATTGTACAGGCCTAGGTATATTAACACATTACAGTCAGCTCTATGTGAAACAGACAGCGATTGTACAGGCCTAGGTATATTAACACACCACAGTCAGCTCTATGTGAAACAGACAGCGATTGTACAGGCCTAGGTATATTAACACACTACAGTCAGCTCTAAGTGAAACAGACAGCGATTGTACAGGCCTAGGTATATTAACACACTACAGTCAGCTCTATGTGAAACAGACAGCGATTGTACAGGCCTAGGTATATTAACTCAAATTTAACAATGAATAAATAGCCAGTCGGCAAGAGTGCCAAAAGTGTAACAAGCTGGTTATTCAAATTGTTTTTGATATTAAGGGTTCAATTTTAACTAGTTATCATTCAAATTTTTGATATAAAGACTTCAGTTTGTATATGGTATACCATTTAAGCTTTTATTTAACTTGTTTTTGATAAATAATTCATATTTATATTTCTATGTATAATTCTAATTCAAATTTTATATCAATAATAACATTTTAACTAGTTATAAGTCAATGATTGATAACAACAATTACATTTGAACTACTTATAATTCAAGAGTTTTTCCCATTCATTTGAATGCTGCCTTTTATTTTTGATCAATTTTGATACAAAAAATACATTAAACATACATTAAAATACAATTCTTCATATTTAAATGTTACAATTACAAGTCACAATTAAAATGTTACCTCAGCCACCTTCATGAATGCATCTTAAATGAAACTCATTAACATTAGAACTAGTTGAAATTTAATTATTAATATAAATAATTCGAATTATAACTAGTTAAAACTGAATTATTGATATCAATTATTGATTATTGATAAAGTACCAATGACTATATTTTTAGAACTCAATTATTCATAACTCAGAAAATGCCAAGCATGTGCATGTGCATGTGTAAATGATTATTTAATCCGCTAATTCATGTCCTAACCTTATCTATTTTGACCTAAAATACAAATGTAATCCTTGATCAGCAGTCCTGCTCTGAGACGTATAGGTTGTGATCTCAGAGCGCACAACCGAAAGCCTTACCATGGTGCGTAAAACTGGATAATCCACGAACTGTCGCTCCGTTCAACCATGTGGATGAAGTCGCTGACGGACTCCAGCTCCACCACATCGTCGTTTAGGGAGTATAACCCGTGCACGGTGAGTACTAACGTACATTCTAATATACTGGCTGGACACCGGAAAAACACAAAAGAGCAGGTTAGTGAGAGGAAAACAGTCAGTTAGCTTCAGCACAATCAACAGGCAACACTTTCCAAAGTACAGCCATACGGAATCAACACGATTCAGTACGCAAAAGCATTGCAGATTAAACTGCAGCTATCGTTTGCTCCCGCGGCATAATAGAGAGGGACAGGGCCGTTCCTAGACTGCTTTGATTGGGGGGGCATGAAGAGATGTTGGTGGGGCACGGGGGCGAGTAGCGGGGGTCTGGGGGTCCTCTCCCAGAAAAATGTGAGCCTTTTAAAACTAATTTCCTGCATTTCTACACAACCGCACACAGGGCATTTTCTAAAATAAAATGTTTTATTTCATTTTGAAGAATTTTTTTTTTTTCAAAGCCGTAGATGAGATTTGAGATGCTTTCATATGAAGCTAAAGTATAGGCTAATCAGTATATTGGTGGATTAGATAATTTTATTACATTTTAAACCCACCTCTACTCCCTCGTTTTATAGGAGGACAACTTTATTTATGCCCTATAATACCAAATCATTACATAATCTTATATGGAAACAAGTATATTAAAGATGAGCTATATCCCTTCATCATTTCAGTCTCTTTGTGCTTATCTTCGATTTAAAAACTAAGGTACTGTAATTGGCTCATCGTTTCATTTATATAATTTTTTTATATACAGTATATTTTAGGCTACACATATAGGCGATGTGAAGTATTCCAAAGTTTGAGGAAAGTAGGGCTGACTATAGCCAACACGCAGCAGTAGGCTAGCTAACACACACACACACACACACACGAGCTAACACGAACTGATGTGCTGCAGAATCGCAGCTAGAACAACATGTAATCAATCTATTTAAAATCGAATCTCCCAGACGTAGACTCTCGCCACTATCCTCAACTCACTGAGTAAACTCGTTAGGCGAGCGCATATTATATCCTAAGCAATGCGTAACAGTCACATAACTCCATAGTTAGTTATCAAGAAGAGACAGCATAGATTGATCAAAGACACTGATCTCTCTCTCTCTCGTTGCGTCTCCATGTTTAATTTGGCCAAACCAACTAATCAGATATTGGAGAAATATATTATTTCGATGTGGCATTTTTATGATTTGGCCGAATCGTCTGTAGCTCTAATAACTTCATATTGTCGGATTTTATTTTTTCTGGACTTGGCTTTGGGGGGGGGCGCGGGCAGGCATTACTCCCCCTTCCCCACCCTAGACACGGCCCTGAGGGATTTATGGTTTAAAACAACACAATGATGGATAGTAAACTGTTCAACTGTGTCTGTAAGGCATGATATCGAAGACGTTGGTTAATGTTATCTCCCGTCTTAGCATGTGGTCGTTACATTATCCAAGTTACCAAGCTGACTGTCGCCCAAGTTCAACTAACGTTCGGGCGAAGCCTAGGTAGCCGGCAAGTAACCACATAAAATACAACAATCCCACTGCATTCACAAAAATAGCGTCGGTCTTACATTCAGGTCTGTAAGCTAGCTAGTCATATCCAGCCGGCATCACTGGTCTGCTTTTGCATGACTAGCTATCAATGTAGCCAGATATTCGGCTCAGTGGTTACTTAGCAACCCAGTTACCCCATTATGTGCCCTCATTCTTTTACATTTATGAACGATGAAGCTGGACTCCTATACAATTACACACGGCCACAAGCTTCTAACTGCTTATTCGTTTTTCAGAGGGTTATGCTATAACAGTTTTCTGCAAATAGACATTTAAGAAAAATAGATTGATTTTAGATTTCTTACCTAGTAAACCCTTCATTCTCACTCTTGATGTCCAACAACTTTCAGCTCCAGAACCGATGGGACCTTCTTATTTACAACGACTGCCAAGGGTGGCGATGATGATATTGTGATCTAAAGGACAACAAAAAATTACAAAAGGAGATTGACAGCTGAGTGTGTGTTGTGACTCATCCCAATGACGGGTAAGATCTCTCTGAAAGAGACAACCTAAGGCAGGGTTGGGTCGACCCCTCAGGTCACCGAGTAATATTTGTGTTTCAAGGCTTTAATAAAAACAGGAGGGACTGAAGGAGATTATCTTTATTATGACTAAAGTGTGTAATGCATCAAATTCTCTCCTGATTGAATGTGTGGGTAAGGGTAGTGTGACAGAGGTTGAGTCTGTTGAACTAAACAGGGGGATTGGTGTGGCGTGCTGGAACACACACTCATCCTGCTGGGCTGGTTCAGGCCTTCGGTGCTGAGGCCGACATGGTTGTAATAGGCCTCGTATTACTAAATGGGCCTGGTGGAGTGTATGGGAGGGAATTGGAATGTCTTTATTGCATTTTGATTACATATTATGTTTTTTTGTTAACATACATGTAAGCATAGCATATAAACATATAGTCATGCATATGCTTGCACATGTATGCATCTTATGAACACCACACAAATTAGGTGGACCTAATTATCCCGGGATAGGTTTGGGCCTGGGCTTGAGAATCATTCTTGGGATTGAATTATGGTTTCTCCTGTGTGTTTATAATCTCACTTGTTTTCCACTGTCTTATTAATGTTTGGGATCCAATGTGTGTCAGGCATCACTGCTTCAAGGCCATGATGGCAAGTCGACCCCGTGACATGATAGCAGGTGCCTGGACATCGGGAGGGATAGAGAGGCGGGGCACCCTGATGAGGTAATCAGCGGGGAGCCCTGTCCAAGGAGTGGGGTGATTGACAATGTAGAGGGCAATAATTGGTGGTCATGTTCTATGGGTATGACCTTGCTTATTGGGTTTTAGCCAACTGTTGGCCTTACAGGCAAATGTATCAGGAAGTTATTCAGAGTTCTGTTGGCCTGCCCTTGAGATAGTTTGAGCCCTGTGTGCACATTAGTAATGGACCTGCTGTTATCATCCTTGGAGTTCTTGAAGTATGTTCCTGGGGTGTTGGTGACCACTTCACTGTTCAAATATATTTAGATGAAAAATAAAAGTTACATATTCATACCTTTGTGAAACATTAGGAAAAGATTTTCTGAGGTGCTCTCCAATGTATGAATCCTCATCAAGTTTATTTGTGAATTACTTCAGTTACTTTGCCTTTTAATTCACTTTTTAGTAATGCAGGATCTACTGTACGTAATGCAGGATCTACTGTACGTAATGCAGGATCTACTGTACGTATTGCTGGATCTACTGTATGTAATGCAGGATCTACTGTCCATAATGCAGGATCTACTGTCCGTAATGCAGGATCTACTGTACGTAATGCAGGATCTACCGTATGTAATGCAGGATCTACTGTCCATAATGCAGGATCTACTGTCCGTAATGCAGGATCTACTGTACGTAATGCAGGATCTACCGTACGTAATGTTTTTAGTAATGCAGGATCTACTGTACGTAATGTTTTTAGTAATGCAGGATCTACTGTACGTAATGTTTTTAGTAATGCAGGATCTACTGTACGTAATGCAGGATCTACTGTATGTAATGCAGGATCTACTGTACGTAATGTTTTTAGTAATGCAGGATCTACTGTACGTAATGTTTTTAGTAATGCAGGATCTACTGTACGTAATGTTTTTAGTAATGCAGGATCTACCGTACGTAATGTTTTTAGTAATGCAGGATCTACCGTACGTAATGTTTTTAGTAATGCAGGATCTACTGTACGTAATGTTTTTAGTAATGCAGGATCTACTGTACGTAATGTTTTTAGTAATGCAGGATCTACTGTACGTAATTTTTTTAGTAATGCAGGATCTACCGTACGTAATGTTTTTAGTAATGCAGGATCTACTGTACGTAATGTTTCTAGTAATGCAGGATCTACCGTACGTAATGTTTTTAGTAATGCAGGATCTACTGTACGTAATGTTTTTAGTAATGCAGGATCTACTGTACGTAATGTTTTTAGTAATGCAGGATCTACTGTACGTAATGTTTTTAGTAATGCAGGATCTACTGTACGTAATGTTTTTAGTAATGCAGGATCTACCGTACGTAATGTTTTTAGTAATGCAGGATCTACTGTACGTAATGTTTTTAGTAATGCAGGATCTACCGTACGTAATGTTTTTAGTAATGCAGGATCTACTGTACGTAATGCAGGATCTACTGTACGTAATGCAGGATCTACTGTACGTAATGTTTTTAGTAATGCAGGATCTACTGTACGTAATGTTTTTAGTAATGCAGGATCTACTGTACGTAATGTTTTTAGTAATGCAGGATCTACTGTACGTAATGTTTTTAGTAATGCAGGATCTACTGTACGTAATGTTTTTAGTAATGCAGGATCTACCGTACGTAATGTTTTTAGTAATGCAGGATCTACCGTACGTAATGTTTTTAGTAATGCAGGATCTACTGTACGTAATGTTTTTAGTAATGCAGGATCTACTGTACGTAATGTTTTTAGTAATGCAGGATCTACTGTACGTAATGTTTTTAGTAATGCAGGATCTACCGTACGTAATGTTTTTAGTAATGCAGGATCTACTGTACGTAATGTTTTTAGTAATGCAGGATCTACTGTACGTAATGTTTTTAGTAATGCAGGATCTACCGTACGTAATGTTTTGGGGGATTTTGCAGGATCTACTGTACGTAATGTTTTGGGGGATTTTGCAGGATCTACTGTGCGTAATGTTTTGGGGGATTTTGCAGGATCTACCGTACGTAAAGTTTTGGGGGATTTTGCAGGATCTACTGTACGTATTGCTGGATCTACTGTATGTAATGCAGGATCTACTGTACGTAATGCAGGATCTACCGTATGTAATGCAGGATCTACTGTCCATAATGCAGGATCTACTGTCCGTAATGCAGGATCTACTGTACGTAATGCAGGATCTACCGTACGTAATGTTTTTAGTAATGCAGGATCTACTGTACGTAATGTTTTTAGTAATGCAGGATCTACTGTACGTAATGTTTTTAGTAATGCAGGATCTACTGTACGTAATGCAGGATCTACTGTATGTAATGCAGGATCTACTGTACGTAATGTTTTTAGTAATGCAGGATCTACTGTACGTAATGTTTTTAGTAATGCAGGATCTACTGTACGTAATGTTTTTAGTAATGCAGGATCTACCGTACGTAATGTTTTTAGTAATGCAGGATCTACCGTACGTAATGTTTTTAGTAATGCAGGATCTACTGTACGTAATGTTTTTAGTAATGCAGGATCTACTGTACGTAATGTTTTTAGTAATGCAGGATCTACTATACGTAATGTTTTGGGGGATTTTGCAGGATCTACTGTGCGTAATGTTTTGGGGGATTTTGCAGGATCTACCGTACGTAATGTTTTGGGGGATTTTGCAGGATCTACCGTACGTAATGTTTTGGGGGATTTTGCAGGATCTACCGTACGTAATGTTTTGGGGGATTTTGCAGGATCTACCGTACGTAATGTTTTGGGGGATTTTGCAGGATCTACCGTACGTAATGTTTTGGGAGATTTTGCCACCTTGTTTTCATGATACAATACTCACAATTACACAGACAACACAGGATTGAAATTGTATTTGGTACGGTTATGTTAGCAACCGGTTTCTTTCCAAATAACCCAAGTCAGGACAATGCAGGAACTCACTCAACACAACAAACACTTTACTAGAGAAACTAAAGTTTATTTCAAATAACACTGACCAGCAGGAAGATCACCAAGACACAGCACAAATTGCGGTCCAGTAACCTTCCACACACTGGTCATCTAGCCAAGCTTAAATACCCTCGGAGGCCTTGAGTTTGATGCAATGTTTACATTGTCTGTGAGAGCATGTCTCCAAAATGTTCCCAAATAACACGCTTTTATTCATCAACAACTCACGCCATTAGTCATGCACAATAACTTATGGGACCTAGATGTCCGGTCAGGGAGGGCAGAGGCCTGTCCAAAGATCAGCCCTCATCTGCTACACCAAATCATTGACCAACACACACATGCATAATTACTCTTATAGGACAAAACTGAACCCATCAGTTAAAAGGTAGGGCCCAATTTTAATGAACCGTTCTTTCTGTATATGGCTGCTGTCTGAAACTCAGAATGAATTTAAAGAATTTGCTTTAAGAGAAATGTTATAAATTGTTTAATAAACCAGATTATAAATAGTTTAGTGAACCTCCTTCTTCTTAAGTGGTGTTTGTTTCTATAGTGTTATCTTCACAAACAAGCTTTTTAACCATGGCTATTATGTTTTTAATTATAGATAGGCCAACCCATTGTGACTATATTTCATTAATACTGCCTCACACACATGAACTGTAAAATATATCCATAACTGTGGCCCAAGACCAATCTTTAGTGCTGTGTGAATTGACCTTGAAAGCCCATTGAAGAGATTAGTCTTTATGCTAGCATAAATGTTTGCAGGATGTTATCTGGGCCTCCTGTAGAAGACTAGTACTGCTCCTTGGCAGGTCATATAGTTACTGAGAACCTTACTCTTCAAGATGTCTCGATATGCATCCAAATTTTGGACAACTCCAATGCAAATCTAAACAAAGTACTAAAGGTTTTATGAAGAGGGACTTCGCACTCTGCTCTGATGCACATTACAGGATAAGTACAGTCTAGATCACTTGCTCTTTTTTTTTTTTAGCTGTAAGTGAGTTTGTATACCTACCATATAATGAATTATGCTATTAAATAGTCCATTTTGGTGAGTTCTAAAAGAAGATATCCTAAAATAAAACTTCCGCCCTCAGTTGCCCAAACTCAAACCGTATATCTGCAGCCTGGAGAGCAATATTGGAGTGCAGTTGTAATGAACAAATTCATTAATTATGTGACACATAGACCATTTGTTATTTGTTTGTCATATCTGTTTAATTCATGCAAAATATTTAATACTTTTTTACTTTAATATTTTACTTTAATATATGTAACTGCTACTACACCCCCCCCCCCCCCCCCCCCCCCACACCCCCTCCAGTCCACAGACGACCACCACAAGTACATTTGTGGGAAACACTGAATCAGATGGGTTTATTCGCTGGATTCCCTCTTCAAATACTCTATCAGTTCCTGAGGCCAACTGAAGGAAAAACTTTAAAGTCCAGACAGAGTTGAGAAAAGGCACTTTATTAAAGAAGAAAAAAATAACAGCACTGGTAGAAGCAACACATCAGCGCGATAAACATTCAGTAAAGGTTCTCAAAACCACTTTGTGTGAGTCTTATACCAGCGCACAAACAAGGAGGAATGTGTAAAATCATGAGGTCATTGGTCACAGTATTGAGAAACTAAGAATATTATCTATCATGTCACGAGACACAACTTTTGCCCAAAGGAGTTATTAGAGGAGCTGGGAGGGGGAATGGTACCATGTTGCCAAGCAACCACCAGAGGTTGTAACCAGGCAACTTGGGCTAAGGATGCCACAAAGGAAATAGAATTACCCCATGTTTTTGTTACATCAGGCACCCCCCCCCCCCCCCCCACTCTCAGTCCCAGGGGAACTAACTTTCTTTGTCAATATGCCCTAGCTTATACGATTAGAAGTCAATCAGACTAAAGTTCAACAACAATTTAGCTATTTTAAAGATTTAAGTGATTCAACTGACAAATAACCAATCTCACACAGTGCAGAATGCTTCCCATCTTATACTGGGTACATTCTATAGATGATTATAAATATAAGATATTTAATGATTAGAGGTAGCTATAATTAGATATGATTATATAATGCATAAAGCAACTGAATCAAATAATTAAACACACATGATATGATGGCAATATCCCCAACAGCCCTGATATCCAACTTCAGAGAGAATGAGAGAAAAAATGAGTGAGAGAAATTAAAATATGGAAGAAGAGCAAGTATTAGAGAGCGAGCAGTTGAGGGCCAGAGAGAGGTCCATGAGTTTGTCTGTAATTATATGATTAATGAATATAATTATATTAATCGCCCCATCCAGACATCCATCCTTCAATTTCCTTGCTGTCCAAGAAATCGACGGTGTGGATTTTGGTCAGTGCCCCTCTCTTGAGTTTCACAGTAACGACTGTCTCGTTCAAGAGGCCACTGAAAAGACGGAAATCAATGGTATTAAAATCTTCGAAAAGCTGCCGTGTCTTTCACACTTTTACCGCACAAATCCCACAACCCTGAAAGTGACAGTTAGCGCCACTGTCGGTTGGCGGCTCCGTTCCGTTTAAATGATGCGAAAGAAGCACGGTGAACGGTTACCTTGTTGACATCGTATACATATATAGGCTGAAACCAATGCATGCTCAATGGTTTTTCTGCATAGAGAAATCTTTGATGTTCGCCAAAGTAAAATTTGCGAGCGCCAAACCGGGAAAAAGGGAAAACTAATTATTAAAACTTCAGTTATTATTTATTTACTAGAAACGTATTTATTTATTTTAGCGCCACAATGCAGTCCTCTGATAATCTGAGAAAAGAAGAGAGAGAGAGAGAGAGAAACACTGGGTCATCCAATACGCACGTGAGATACCACAGTGACTAGGCCCAGTAGGCAGTGATGCAAACTGTTCCCGATTGGTCCAGAAAATATAGTATTGTCCAAATGACACAATAACTAAACATGGGGAGACATTAGATGAAGACAAAACACCTTTTGTGACGACATGTTCTTGTGGGAAAAATGATGGTCTTTGTATTTTGATCATATTGATACCATTGACTTACATTGAAAAAGGGGTCCGAAAGACCCATCCTGGAATCTACACTAGACTGGCTCTACTGAGCAACGTTCTCAACAAGACCAGGAAGTGACCTTCAGAAACCAAGCCCAGTCTTGGCCCCTTGGTTGCCAACCACTAATCAGAGCTGCAAATGTATTTGCGCAGATAAAGCAAAGCCGGATCCAATTGTGTTCTTTAATCAGTGATGCCAACGTTTATAATATTTTAATCCTCATCAGTAGAAAACACGTTCTATTGTTGAGTTGGAGGTTGCACCGATTTGTACAGAAGCGTAATTTTTGTCAAATCAGACACACACACACACAGTTGAACTGTGTAGCACTTCGGTGACAGTTTGGTGACAGTTATGATTTAAATGAGCATATCTCACTGAAATTAAGAATAATGACCATAAGTGTAAAAACCAAAAAAAGTGTGCGGCTTTTGACCAAACCAAAGCTCCCACTTTAAACATCGTTTTTTGTTATCAATAATAGCCTATACCTCACAGTCCTGCACTGTAAAAAAATGTCTGTCTTAACAAGTGTGTTAGGATTATAATGAGAATTTTTTTCTCAAAAGTGGAAAATATTAGCTTGTTTTAATTTACTTTTCAAGTGGAGATTTAAAACGAATGCATCCGCTGATGCATAGCACTTTGGAAAGGAGACAGGATTTTAAATGTGTTTCACACATGTTTCTACTAATCATTTCTCATCATGACATCTTTTATATACATTTTCTGTTGTTCATTTTGTTATATCTAGCAGGGTTCCACCCAGATATTTTTTCCCCACAGAGTGGAACTGGGGATAATAGGTACCCAGTACACAACGTGGTTCATTACATTTGTTTGATACAATTTCTATTTTCTGACGTTTTTGTATTTTTCCAGTTTGTACTAGCAAAATAAATTAAAAATTTGCCAAGCATTTTAGACCTTGATATTAGGGGTCAATTAAGGATACTTCAATACTACCAGTGTGGGATGACCCTACGTGCGACCTCAAGCGCTGGCCCAATGATGGGGAGCTACAAAGTCTACACAAAATAGCCCATAATGACAAAGTGAAAACAGGTTTTTAGACATTTGTGCTAATTTATTAAAAATCTAAATGTTAAATATCATATGTACACAAGTGTGCACACCCTTTGATATGACACCCAAAAGTGAGCTGAGGTGCATTTTGTTTCTAATGATACTGCTTGAGATGTTTCTACAACTTAATTGGAGTCCACCTGTGATAAATTAAATTTATTGGACATGATTGGGGATTGCCCACACCTGCCTATATAAGGTCCCACAGTTGACAGTGCATGTCAGAGCAAACTCCAAGCCATGGGGTCAAAGGAATTATCTGCAGGATTGTGTCAAGGCATAGATCTGGAGAAGGGTACGGAAAAATCTCTGCAGCTTTACAGGTCCCAAAGAGCACAGTGGCCACCATCATTCGTAAATGGAAAAAGTTTGGAACCACCAAGAATCTTCCTAGACCCGGCCGCCCGGCCAAACTGAGCAATCGGGGAAGACGGGCCTTGGCCAGGGAGGTGAGCAGGAACCCGAGGGTCACTCTGACAGAGCTCCAGCGTATCCTTGTGGAGATGGGAGAACCTTTCAGAAGATCAACCATCCAGGCAGCACTCCACCAATCAGGCCTTTATGGTAGAGTGGCCAGACGGAAGCCCCTCCTTAGTAAAAGGCACATCACAGCCCGCTTGGAGTTTGCCAAAGGGTAACTGCGTTTGTTTGACCTGTAACAGTATCCAGTCTTGCGACGCGTACGTCACAACAATCGACACCGTAAATCTCTGCAGCCATTAATGAACAGTTCAGTAACTAACACAGAGTGAAGGTGAGTAAGAACAGAATGGGAATGGGTGGGGGCAGCGAGGTACAGTAAATCGTTTTAATTCACCGCCAGGATGAAAATGGCTGTACTGGTTTCTACGAAAGGGCAAAATCAAATTAGAACACCCACTCACACGCGCGCGCACATTATAAAAACTATTGCAATGATGAGGGAATATTAACGCACAGGGTCGTGGGGTTCGTAAACATGGGGAAATTATATATTTTTTAATCAATAAAGTTTACTCTCTAATATTTATCGATTAAAGAAAATAAAATTTGCCAATGGTTCTCGTCGTCAAAACCCTGCGCGAACATGTCCCCTCATCTTGGCAATCGTTTGTAAAATGTGTCCGTGCGAGCACCTACCTGGATGTTCCTCTCCTCGTATCAAAAACCTTTATTTTAGAAGTGATGTTATATATTTCACTTCAATAAAGGTTTGTGATATGAAGAAAGACACACGTAGGGAGAGTGGCATAGTATTTGATCGTAGACATATTTGTAATCAAATGTTTCGATCTTGGCTGGAGTGGAGCCTACAGTGCCCATCAGAAGGGTATTAGACTGCAACTTATTTATTTACACAAATAACCAGCTATATTACTAGATCATTTGTCAAGTTATGAAATTCGCGCTGGATCTGGACGTCGGTTGAGAAGATAAATAATCGAATCTACGACCGTGAGAAAAGGAAGTTATTTTGATGTCAATTGCTGTGATGAAGATATGACTCCCTCTACTGACCGTTTGTCGAAAATGGCACCGTAAAACCCCGTCCTTCACTGCAGCAATACGCGGTGGCAGATCCGCTGCATAAAGTGGCTTCTTCCATCTCTATTGATCTGTGCTTCAGTTACCATATCAAGATACCGACACAGTAAAATGTCCAGTGTTAATTCAACTCTAACAGAGTACATATGAGCCTAGTCTGGCCAGGGTAGGCTCCTATGAACACTGCTCGAGTTGAATGAACACTGTTTTACTGTGTATCAATCATTAATAATGCTGCCATTGTGGCATATGTGACTTTACCACGCCAATTATGCACAACTGTGCTACTCATGGACATTTACTTTTGATGATTAGCACAATTTAAGTCACATTTTTGTCACTAGCCTTCACAATAAAGTGCCTGAAGATTCTAAAGCGTATATGAATATTCATCAGTAAGCAAGTATTATTTGTCAGTTGATTTTGGCTTCGTATGCATAATTAATAGAAAAAAATGAAGCAATTCCCTTTGACACAGTGACATTTCTTTCTTTTCTTTTTTTAATTTTTTAAATTTATTATAAAACAACCTGGTTATATACTGACAAAAAGGAATAAAGTGTTTTAGCGTCTGTGTCAATAAATTGACAGAAAAACAGTTTTTTGGTTTACTCTCAATGCTAGAATGATTTCCATATTTTCACCGTATGTATTCATATTTCTCATTAAACTGCTACTTTTTACAAGGTAAAGGAAGTGTTCTGAAGATCATATAATAGGACAGGTTGTTTGGGTGTCTAGCCACTAGGGGCGCTGTCGCGGACACGTCCGTGCAGAGTCCTACCAGTTTTATGGGAAGAAGAAGTTTGCTTAAGTTACGTTGCCACTTCGTTACAGTTGATCCACCGTTAGCATTCCTGTGTGTGCGTCCAGAGATATGTAAGATGTGATGTTTACTTACTGGATACATTGCCATTTCCTTGTGATGATTCTGTAACTACAGCGTGAATAAGTAGTAGCAAGATGTGTAATTTATGTGAACGGCAACGTTTGTTTGTTTATACTGCCGACAGTTTCTTACCGTTTGTAATTCGCGAATATAATGTCGCCAATGCATCCAGTTTCTGAATACTTATTTAGGTTTCTAGCGAACTCTTAAGTTATATTAGCCTACTGTGATTAGGATATCATAGTTTAATGTTAGCTTGTGTGTCGTAGCTAAGCTGTAAGCTATTGGATATCTGTGGCTATCGAATACTATTGCATTTATTATGAGTGAGCTGTTATTAATGGCTACCTTGTATTGTTTGTCTTTCAGAACCACACACACTCACATACACACAATGTGGATACCGCATTAAAGTGCAGTTAATTGATCAACTGTCTCAGGAATTATTATTCAACACAAGTCTTGGGGGAACATAGAGAGAGCATTCTAATAGATGTACACTCTGCGATTATACCACTGAGAGCAGCCAGTCTGTAAATATAGAGCCTCCGCAACAGGAAGTTTCATATAAATTGTGGTTGAGGAGCAAGTGTAACAATGACATTGTTAACAACAAATCAAATCTGAGGACATTATATTTGGCTGTTAATAATATTGGGCATCATTGTTCCAAGAAAAGGCTTTTAGATACAGCTGCTTCTTCTATTGTCAGACTCCAATCCATTCAGTTAACGCAATTCATTTAGTTGATTAATTGATTGATTTCACTTAACACATCATGGTCGTTGTCAAATTGGCCGTTCACTTGCATTTTTAAAATCTATTCAACTGCGAGTCGGTAGATATGTCAAGGCTTTCCACTGAATTACCACAGGAAGCAAAACCCAGTCGCTGAAAACACAAAAAACCAGGCTGCGTCCCAATCCAGTTCTTGCTCCACCCTCGTAAACTTCACTTGCAAACTTCACTTGGGAGGATGTGACGCACATACCAATAAAACAGGAGTATACACTTGCGTTTAGCGAGTGGGAGGGAGCGAGGGCGGAGCGGGTTATTTGAATTTAGACGCACTTCACCCCATCTATCATGTAAAACGTCTGTCACCGTAACCTTTGAACGAATGAAACTCAACCTGTTTACATTAATTATCGGTCAAGCAATTGATTTACTGAATAACAAATATCAATAAATACAGCAGGTTTTGTGGGCTAGCATATTTCGTGTAGCGTTTAAATGTGTAGGACAGCCCGTGCGCTGGAATAAAGCATTTTAACCTGTTTCCGTTTATTTTGCTTGCTTATGTCCATCAAACAAATTCCATAAATAATTAAGTAGCCTATAGGCTAATGATTAACAGATGGCAATGACAAAAAGATAGCCTAACTAACGTGAGATTGTTTAATAAGGGTGGCAATAATTCTGAATTAACTGGAAACAAATCCCAACGTTTTCTCAGAGTTTCACATTAGCATTGCGTTTTCTCCTCAACACGTTAAAGAATGTCATTAATTTAAGACGGCACTCGATTTAGTCAAAACGATTTAAACATTAGAAAGCATTTAAAGAGGAAAACCTCAAATTGCTGGAACCAGCGTTGAGCGCAATGCACGCTTTCAAGCAAGAAAAACAAATGTACCCAATATATGTGCTGTTCATTGATTACTTCGCATGACAGGTTTTTAACGCATTTTGCGGCAGCACAAATGTGAATATAGTAAAATGCTGCACAAGTTTATTTACCAATCCGTCGTGGTTATTGAGAAATCCAATTGTTAGGCTAACTGGCAAATTATAGACTCCTGAAAAATATTGAGACGAGTAACCTAATAATCCGTTTAAAAGCAAGATTATCTACAGAGAATATGGTCCTACATCCCACAGTAGCTAGCTACACTACTCTGTTGCTACTATATTCTGTACTTTATACTTATTTATCTATTGTTTTGTTTTGTTAAAAGTTGTTTTTGTTAACCTAACTGGGGGACACCGAACAATAATTTTTGTTTAGTTTAGAACTAGAAGCATTTCTGAGATAGCAGTTACAACAAAGTTCTAGAACACCTGAAAAGCTTTTAATTCAATTTTTGGATATGGTTGCCTGCATTTCAACAGCTTTTAATATGCTTTTATTAGTCCGTTGGTTAAACCGATCACCACGTCAAGCCCAGTTAAAACATTTTTTTTCAGCCGCGTAAAACTTGCGTTGCAAATTTGGGCTCGTGGAATAGCGAGATTGACGGAATTGATTACGCAGCAATACGGAGAACGGACGACGGTCGATACAGTTTACAAATACAAACAACACAACTAGCATAAATACAATAATGATTTTGATAGCCAGTAAGTTAAATTTTAAAACGGACTAGGCTACTGATTCTAACGTTTCCTTTGCTTTCTTTTAAAATGTGTTTTTACGTTCTGAAAAAAGTGGCGAGATTAAGCGCAGCTAAATTAAAACAAGCAGCATTACAGGAATAGTAGGCCTATCGTTTGCATGCAAGATGTTGAGATTTTTTATTTAACGTTTTGTTTCTTTTTCTTTTGCTCTCACAAGATTGACATAGGCCTATATAAACAAGGCACACTGTTCGATTATTAACGAGCACGTTAAAAATATAGGTATCCAAAATTTCAGGAACTGCCGATTGAGTCACATGGCCCATATCGAACAGCTCCATCCCTAATTATATATTGTAATGTTTTAATAAACAAAGAAACAATCCAATGCTTAATTCTGTAAAGTTCAGAAGAGGCATACAGACAGGTAGGTAAGGAATCAATGATTTCCCTGCTGCAATTTAATTATTTCCCGCATCCGAATATGAACCGGGAACTTCGGATAGAAAAACATCCATTTCCAACCCACTATCCGTGCACTTCCGGATTTCGGCTTCGGTCACATCCCTACTGTGTTTCATTATGCATACTTGCGTTCTACTGCATTCTAGATAATAAATTGTTCCAATTACACTAGCCAGAACGCACTTGATAGTCTGCAAGAGCGCAAGTATGCTTCAATTTTGGAACACACTTGAAGACGTAGTCAGCGAAATAGCCTACCTTTCACCTGACACAGGAAAAACAGTAGAATGACCTCCACGAATGACCTTACCCCAGCTACGGTACAGTTAGCACCATTAGGCCTAAGCATTTGAAATTAACTACAAATGTTATGGTGTATGGCATTATTTACAATAAATATTGTTTAGCCAAATTTTGCGTTTTTATTGTTTAAGACATTATTTAACTATGGAGCCGGTGTAATTTTGCGCCGTTTTTCGAGTCCCCTGCAGAATCCCCTTCACATAAATGCACTTGTCAAGCTACACGATATGCTATGAACAGCATGCGCTTATCTTTTGCTTAATTTCTACAATTAAATTTTAAACGATAATACTGTGGCTTGTGGTACGAGCATACTCAGCATATGAACTATGAATTGTAGGCTAATTGTTCTTATTGATTGAGGTGGACCATAAAATAAAGATATAAAAAACAGGCACAAGGTGAGATATTCAAGTGTCACGATTCGAAGCGACAGCATAGAATATTATTAAGAGACGTGATTAAGACACCGTAGGCTACTGTAGGCAAATTTTGCACTTCGCTTTGTGACACTTGAATGATATCCCACCCTCTGCTTGCCAGTGAAAAAAATGTGTTCAACATCGTTACTCTTTACATTATGGTCAACCACAATCAATAGAACAATCTACAATTCATGGTTCATAGCTCGTACCACAAGCCACAGTATTATTGTTTGCATTTTAATTCGTGAAATTAAGCAAAAGAAAGGCGCAGGGCTTTCATCTGCAGGGGAGTTGAAAAACGGCTCACCTGTAGCCTATAGTTAGTGTTTGTCACAGTGTTTTTCATTTTAACTGAGCGAAGCTGTCTCAATTTCAATTCAATTTAATGTGCTTTATTGGCATGAAATACATAGCGTAAATATTGCCAAAGCATTACACATACATACATACATATTAAAATAACAATAACAACAATTATAATAATTTTTTTTCATTATATATTGGGGACTTAGTTGTAAGGGACTTAGTTGTAAACTGCTGGGTGGTTACTCACTGTCCCTCAGGTTGTGACAGGCTGAAACATATTGTGCAGCGAGTGGGGCTGTTACAGTCCTTCAGGTTGTGACAGGCTGAAACATATTTTGCAGCGAGTGGGGCTGTTACTCACTGTCCCTCAGGTTGTGATAGGCTGAAACATATTGTGCAGCGAGTGGGGCTGTTACTCACTGTCCCTCAGGTTGTGACAGGCTGAAACATATTGTGCAGCGAGTGGGGCTGTTACTCACTGTCCCTCAGGTTGTGACAGGCTGAAACATATTGTGCAGCGAGTGGGGCTGTTACTCACTGTCCTTCAGGTTGTGACAGGCTGAAACATATTGTGCTGCGAGTGGGGCTGTTACTCACTGTCCCTCAGGTTGTGACAGGCTGAAACATATTGTGCAGCGAGTGGGGCTGTTACTCACTGTCCCTCAGGTTGTGACAGGCTGAAACATATTGTGCTGCGAGTGGGGCTGTTACTCACTGTCCCTCAGGTTGTGACAGGCTGAAACATATTGTGCAGCGAGTGGGGCTGTTACTCACTGTCCCTCAGGTTGTGACAGGCTAAAACATATTGTGCTGCGAGTGGGGCTGTTGACCTTTCTCCCAGGAGGATTTGCAGCTTTTCCAGATTTGTTCGGGAAGAAAATGTATTTATATATTTAGAAAATTTGGTGAAATATATTTTTCTGATTTCACAATATTTCTCACAGTGTAGGAGGAAGTGCATCTCTGTCTCCACCTCTCCTGTCTTACAGTGACCACATAGACGTTCCTCTTTGGGCAACCATGACTTTTTATGTCTACCTTTTTCAATTGCTAAGGTGTGGTCACTGAGCCTGTACTAGTGTAGTCTTGCTGACTGAGTGGACCCCATATTTCACTTCCATATAGCACAATTGGCATTATCACATATTGTCCGCAATATTTTTGTCCAAATTCTAATGGGGATATTTATCTTATGGAATTTTCTTTTGATTGCATAAAAAGCTCTACAAGCTTTTTCTTTTAATGCATTGACTGCCAGACCAAAGCTCCCTGATGCACTGATTTTTATTCCTAGGTAATCATAACTTTGTGTATGTTCTAGGGCGGTGCTTCCTAGACTAAAGCAGTGTCTGTTTACCTGAGACCTGGGCTTTTTTTGGAAGACCATAATTTTGGTCTTTTTCAAATTTACTGTCAAGGCCCAGTTTTGACAGTATTTCTCCAGCAGATCCAGATGCTGTTGCAGCCCCTGTGCTGTGGGTGTCAGCAGCACCCGGTCATCTGCATAGAAAATACATTTAATGTCTGTGTTGTTTAGGGTGAGGCCAGGAGCTGCAGATTGTTCCAGTAACACCGCTAACACGTTTATATAAATGTTGAACAAGGTTGGACTCAAACTGCGACCCTTTCTCACCCCACGCCCTTGAGTGAAGTATTCTGTTCTTTTTCTTAAAAATTTTATTGCACACTTATTTTGCACATATATTGATTTAGTTATATCATAAACTTTACCCCCTACACCACTTTGCAGAATTTTGTAATAGAGGCCCTCATGCCAAATTGAATCAAATGCTTTTTTGAAGTCTATAAAGCAGGAAAAAAATGTTCCTTTGTGTTTTTGGTGCACATGTTAATTAATTAGGGTATGTAGGGTGTAAATATGATCACTAGTGCGGTGTTTTGGAAGAAAGCCAATCTGACTCTTACTCAAGACATTGTGCTCAGTAAGGAAGGCCTGTATTCGGGCGTTTAGAATACTGCATACAACTGTTTGGAGCAAATTTCTTATATCGGTTTTTAAAGTGTTTTTTTTCAGATTTTTTGATTTTGTATGGCAAATTCATGATTTGTTTTGTTACTTAGTTTATTCCATTTTTCCCAGAGCTGGTTTTGGTGAATTCTCTCTCTCTCTCTCTCTCTCTCTCTCTCTCTCTCTCTCTCTCTCTCTCTCTCTCTCTCTCGTAAGACAGTTTTGGTTAGGCTACATGCATGTTACGCTATTTTTCAACAGTCGATGGTTAGCGCAATGATCTCTGGGAACGAAAAACCCATACAAGTGTGCATCGATGCACACTTGAAATTCTGGGTCTTGTCAAGTACGGAAGTCCACATCCGTTTTTGGAATATACTTGATTTTTGCATTCTTGCGGTTCAGAACACACTAATGATAAACAAAATGGCACTATGCGCACTAACTAGAGGGCAAGTATGCATAATGGAACACAGCCACACTTAATTTTGATGGCTTAATTGTCATGCGTCACTAAGTGGCGACAGAATGTGTCCTCGATTGCACCCGACCAGAGATTTTAGAGAGTTCTTGTGACTGCGACTTTCTCTGTGTAGTTTTAAGGCTTTATAACAGTCAGGTTCTCTCTGCCTTAATGGGCAACGGAAAAGGGTGTGAAGTCCCTCTTTTTAAAACCTAACACTTTATGTTTACATTTGCATTTCAGTTGTCCAAAATTGTGATGCAAATCGAGACATCTTGAAGAGTAACTGACGTTTTCAGGAACTGTTCCGTAAATTACCTGCCAAGGAGCAGTACTAGTCTTTCAGTTAAGGAACATAGCTAAAATTAGGCATTTCCTATCAGAAGGGGATGCAGAGAAATTGATTCATGCTTTTGTTACGTCTAGGCTAGATTACTGTAATGCTCTGCTATCTGGCTGTCCTAAGCTTTTGCGAAATAATCTCCAGCTTGTGCAGAATGCAGCCGCTCGCATTTTAACTAGAACAAAGAAATATGAGCATATTACCCCAGTACTAGCATCACTTCATTGGCTACCAATTAAGTATAGGATAGACTTTAAGGTTTTGCTTCTGACCTTTAAAGCTTTAAATGGAGTTGCACCAGTGTATATATGTAATCTGCTTTTACCGTATAAACCGAAAAGATCCCTTCGTTCCCAAGACGCAGGCTACTTAGTAGTCTCTAGAATATCTAAAAACTTGACGGGTGGTAGAGCTTTCTCCTACAGAGCACCACTACTGTGGAACACCCTTCCAAAAGCTATAAGGGAATCAGACACCATCTCAATATTATGTCTAGATTAAAAACGCACCTTTATGATCAGGCTTATAACGAGTTGTAGTCCGGAGACAGGACCAGAGAAGCCTTTAGTCGTAGAGTAATGCGGAGTGACATCTTTTCCTTACTGTCACCTGTCAACAGCTGTGACCCCATCTTCCTGGGCTGGCTCTTGAGGGGTGGATAGGATTGTTCACTCTCATGACTGGATGGGTTCTCAAACTCTGTCTTCATAGCTATGCAGCCATAAATTACTCCTGGCGGGGGTACTTGTCCAACCCCCCATACCCCCCCTCTGTTACGTTCCCTAGGAAGACCCAGACGCAGACCACAGAATAATTCCAAAGGGGTAGTTTATTGTCCGTTCCTTAAATCAAGCCAGGTAGTCAGAAATAGCGAGGTACAAAAACGACAGGCAATAGAATAGTGAGACAATCCAAAAATCAGTAAACCAAAAAATCGAAAAGCTAAAGTACAAAAGGGCTAGGCAGGAGAATAGTCAAAAACAAAAGCTAGGTCGTAAACGGTAATCAAAACAAGGCAGGCAAGGGCAAGGCAAAAGAATGGTCGGAATGCAAGGTTGTCTCAGGAAAAACTATCAAATCACTGGCTAGGAAAAAGGCGTAGACACAGGATGAGTAGATCAACGTTCTGACAAAGGACTGAAGAGAACACAGGGATTAAATACACAGGTAACTAATGACACAAGAGGAATCAGGTGTGTGAGAGGGAGGGACTCCAAACGAGAAACAATGAGGATACATTGGGCGGATAATCAATCACGTAGACAACTAAGAAAAAACCGGAAAGTAAACAAGATGCTGGAAAATAACAAATACATAACAGACAGATCACAGATCCTTACAGTACCCCCCCCCTAAGAAGCGCCTCTTGGCGTTTTAACAGGTGGTACAGGATGAGTCTTGTGAAAGTCTTTGAGTAAGTCCTTGTCCAAAACGAATCGTGAAGGAATCCATGATCTTTCCTCGGGACCGTAACCTTCCCAGTCGACCAGGTACTGAAGGCCACGGCCCCGACGACGAACGTCCAACACCTCAGCAACGGTGTAAGGCTCTCCGCCGTCGATGATTCGGGAGGGTGGCGGGGGATCAGGTTCGGGACAAAGGGGGTGGGTTACAACAGGTTTGATTCTTGATACATGGAATGTGGGGTGTATTCTCCGCATAGTAGCGGGGAGTTTGAGTCGAACTGCCGTGGGACTGATGACCCTTAGCACTGGGAAGGGACCCAAATACCGGGGGGCTAGCTTACGTGACGCAACTCTGAGGGGAATGTCCTTGGCAGAAAGCCACACCTTCTGACCCACCCGGTACTGGGGAGCCTTGGCTCGGTGGCGGTCCGCCGCCTCCTTCATCCGGGCACTGGCTCTGGTAAGGTTAATGCGAGTAGTTCTCCAGGTTCTGGCACAGCGCCGGATGAAGGCCTCGGCGGACGGAACCCCCACCTCCGCTTCCTGGCTAGGAAATAGAGGGGGTTGGTAACCTAGGGTACATTCAAATGGAGAAAGTTTGGTGGCAGATGAAGTGTGACAGTTAATAGCGTACTCAGCCCAGGGTAACTGCGAACTCCAGGTGGTGGGATTCCTAGAACACAGGCATCTAAGCACTGTCTCAAGACACTGATTAGCTCGCTCAGTCTGGCCGTTAGATTGAGGGTGGAAACCGGATGTGAGACTGGTGGTAGTGCCGAGTAACCTGCAGAAAGCTCTCCAAAACCGTGCTATAAACTGTGGCCCTCTATCGGAGACAATGTCGGTGGGAATCCCGTGCAATCTCACCACGTGTTGTATGAGAAGATTAGAGGTTTCCTTAGCGGAAGGGAGTTTGGTGAGGGGAACGAAGTGAACAGCCTTAGAAAATCAGTCTACAATGGTGAGGATAGTGGTGTAGTGATTGGAGGAAGGTAAACCTGTGACAAAGTCGAGTGCAATATGAGACCAGGGACGGTGAGGAATGGGAAGTGGTTGAAGCTCACCGTGAGGAGGTTGGTGAGATGTCTTGTTCTGTGCACAGACTGAGCAGGCGGAGACAAATGAGGCGACGTCTTGTCGGACCTCCGGCCACCAAAACTTGCGTAAAATAAATGTGATTGTACGATTGATACCTGGGTGGCCGGAGAGTCGCGACGAATGTCCCCACTGGAGCACCTGGGACCGAGCCGCTTCTGGAACATACATGCAATGGTTAGGACAGCGACTGGGAGTGGCCTCCCCATTCTGAGCACTCCTAACAATACCTTCTATGGGGAGGCTGATAGCATTAATGAAAACACTCTGGGGCAGGATGGTGTCTGGACAGGGGTCCTTAGATGAGGATTCAAAACGCCGGGAAAGGGCATCAGGCTTGGTATTCTTAGTCCCTGGCTGATAAGCCAGACAAAAGTCAAAGCGAGAGAAAAAGAGGGCCCATCTGGCCTGGCGGGAATTAAGTCTCTTGGCGGACTGTAAATATTCTAGATTCTTATGGTCCGTCCAGACCAAGAATGGTATCTGTGCTCCCTCCAGCCAGTGGCGCCACTCCTCTAAGGCCATTTTAACGGCCAGCAACTCCCGATTTCCAACGTCGTAATTCTCCTCCGTGGGGGTGAGACGATGGGAAAAGAAGGCACAAGGGTGTACCTTCTGATCCTCCGAGGATCGTTGAGATAGGATGGCCCCTACCCCCACGTTGGAGGCATCCACCTCTACGATGAACTGTACGGCCGGATCGGGGTAGCGTAGAATGGGGGCTGTGGTAAACAGTTCTTTAAGAAGAGAGAAAGCCTCCTCAGCCTTGGGGTTCCAGGCGAACTTCAGTTTGACTGAGGTGAGTGCTGTGAGAGGAGCCGCTACCGAGCTGTAGTTCCGAATGAATCGGCGGTAGAAATTGGCAAACCCTAGGAACCTTTGAAGTTCCTTCCGGTCTTCAGGGCGTGGCCACTCCAACACAGCCTTGGTCTTAGCTGGATCCATCCTGACTTGACCTTCCTCAATGATAAATCCCAGGAAAGTGGTAGATGACGTGGAGAACTCACATTTCTCCGCCTTGACAAAAAGACGATTCTCAAGGAGGCGACCCAGTACCTTGTGTACGTGTTTCTCATGCTCTTCCAGGCTCTGTGAGTAAATAAGAATATCGTCCAGGTAAACGTAAACATACTGGTTGATCATGTCACCAAGAATATCGTTGACCAGGTTCTGGAAGACCGCGGGGGCATTAGTGAGCCCGAACGGCATCACCAGGTACTCCCAGTGTCCAGTGGGTGTATTGAAGGCTGTCTTCCATTCGTCGCCCTCACGAATCCGGACCAGATGGTAGGCGTTTCTGAGGTCCAGTTTTGTGAAGACGACGGCCTTCTGGAGCTGCTCGAAAGCAGTGGACATGAGCGGGAGTGGGTAACGGTTCTTCTCGGTGATGTCGTTCAGGCCCCGGTAGTCGATGCAGGGACGGAGAGACCCGTCCTTCTTCCCCACAAAAAAGAATCCTGCTCCAGCCGGAGAGGAAGAAGGGCGGATGATGCCAGCTGCCAATGACTCTGACAGGTACTTCTCCATGGCTTCCGTCTCGGGTCGGGACAGGGAAAACAGACGGCCTCTAGGCGGGGAAGTGCCAGGCCTCAGGTTTATGGCGCAGTCATAAGGGCGATGAGGAGGCAATGACGAAGCACGCGCCTTACAGAATACCTCCTTGAGGTCATGATACTTGACTGGAACCCCCTTCAGATCCGGGCTTTCTTCTGCAGGAGGCACAGGAACAGGTAAGTGGGCCTTCTGGAGACAGCTGACCGCACATGAGGGGCTCCAGCCCACAATCTCATGTTTCCGCCAATCGATCTCTGGACAGTGACGGTTTAGCCAGGGATGGCCAAGGATCACTGGTGAGTGTGGAGAATCGATGATGTGGAGCTGAAGCTCCTCCTGATGGTTTCCGGAGACAAGTAGGTTGACGGGTAGGCTCTGCTGGGTAATCTCCGCGATCTGACCCCCACTGAGGGTGTGAGCTACTACTGGGCGCTCCAGTGGTGTAACAGGAACCCCCCAACGGGTCGCGGCCCCAACGTCCAGAAAATTGGCCTCAGCTCCGGAGTCGATAAGGGCCAGGGTCTTCTTGGTACTGGTGTCCCACTGAAGAGTGATGGGAACGCACGTGCGATTTCGGTTGGAGGAGTCGACTGGAATGACGCCCACTAGTGCTCCTCCGGCCACTAGTGAGCGTGATCTTTTACTGGACATTTATCCACAAAATGCCCAGTTTTGCCACAGTAAAGGCAAGCCCGGTCCTTGATGCGACGGGCCCTCTCCGCCGCCGATAACCTGGAGCGGTTAATCTCCATGTTCTCCTGTTCAGGTGAGTGGTGGTTTGGAGGTTTACTGGAGAGGGATGTAGTTGAGTCGACCTTGCTGCCGTGCTGGCTGAACTGAGGAGTATGCCTCCTCTGGAATGGCCGTTGCCGGTCTCGAAGGCGCGTATCCACCCTGATGGCCAAAGCGATGAGTTCGTCCAGACTGGAAGGGTAATTCCAAAGGGGTAGTTTATTGTCCGTTCCTTAAATCAAGCCAGGTAGTCAGAAATAGCGAGGTACAAAAACGACAGGCAATAGAATAGTGAGACAATCCAAAAATCAGTAAACCAAAAAATCGAAAAGCTAAAGTACAAAAGGGCTAGGCAGGAGAATAGTCAAAAACAAAAGCTAGGTCGTAAACGGTAATCAAAACAAGGCAGGCAAGGGCAAGGCAAAAGAATGGTCGGAATGCAAGGTTGTCTCAGGAAAAACTATCAAATCACTGGCTAGGAAAAAGGCGTAGACACAGGATGAGTAGATCAACGTTCTGACAAAGGACTGAAGAGAACACAGGGATTAAATACACAGGTAACTAATGACACAAGAGGAATCAGGTGTGTGAGAGGGAGGGACTCCAAACGAGAAACAATGAGGATACATTGGGCGGATAATCAATCACGTAGACAACTAAGAAAAAACCGGAAAGTAAACAAGATGCTGGAAAATAACAAATACATAACAGACAGATCACAGATCCTTACACCCTCCCCAGTTGGTGTTCCTGCTGCCTGCTCTATTACACTTTTCCTAACTGTTTTCTCTTCTTTTTCTACATTCCGCCGGCGGGGCTCATGCCCCGCATTTCGAGAGTTGCTGTCCAGCTTCCTGTCCGTCGCCGCTTGCCCCTCCCTCCCCACCACCGCCGCCAGCTGATCCCGCCGCCATCGGCACCCGGTTCCCCACCATCATTGCCGCCACATCTGGACTGTCATCTAGCTGCTGCAATTTCTACTATCATGGATATTGGCAGTCAGTTTTGACCATGCTGGTCATTAAGATCTAGACCCTGAGCCGACCAGAGGAGAATGGGTTCCCCTCTTGAGTCTGGTTCCTCCCAAGGTTTCTTCCTAGTTACCTCAGGGAGTTTTTCCTTGCCACTGTTGCCTCTGGCTTACTCTTGTGGGGGTTTAGGCTGGGTTTGTCTGTGAAGCGCATTGTGACAACTAGTTGTGAAATGCGCTATATAAATAAATATTGATTTGATTTGATTTGATTCTTCTACAGGAGGCCCAGATAACATCCTGCAAAGATGTGTGCTAGTATAAAGACTTAAATGAGCTTTCAAGGTCAATTCACACAGCACGTAAAATTGGTCTTTGACCACAGTTATGGATATATTTTACAGTTTATGTGTGTGGGGCATTATTATTACTGAAGTTCCCTAACAGGAAAATAAAAGTTATTCTACTCTATTATTAATAAAATAAAGTTTCAATGGATTGGTCCATCTATAATTAAAAACACAATCTGAAAAGGCAACCAGTAACCCATAGTTAAAAAGTGGTTACAGCCTGTTTAAAAAACAATCATCACTTCATTATTATTAAACTATTTATAATCTGGTTTATTAAACAATTTATAACATTTCCTTGCTTAATTCCCTTTTTCGTCCACACAAGATCTATGTAATGTTTTCTCGGTGTTGTCATCTTGTACATGGACTCCTGTTAATCTGTTTGATACTGATGCTGATAAGCTGTATTTTTAACCTTTTCCCCTATGCACCCTAAAGGCTGGCTCTACATTGTCTGTGCTGGTGGACACTAACATTACACAGGATTGGCCGGCACTAACATTACACAGGATTGGCCGGTGGTACCACAACGGTTCAAGGGTGGCGACGACGATATTGTGATACAAACGACAAAAAATATAACAAAAGGAAAATGACAGCTGAGTGTGTGTTGTGACTCATCCAAATGACAGGTAAGATCTCCCTGAAAGAGACAACCTAAGGCAGGGTTAGGTCGACCCCTCAGGTCACTGAGTAATATAACTTGCGTTTCAAGGCTCGTCGCTTTAATAAAAACAGGAGAGGCTGAAGGAGATTATCTTTATTATGAATAAAGTGTGTAATGCATCAAATTCTCTCAATGTTATAAATTGTTTAATAAACCAGATTTAAAATAGTTTAGTGAACCTCCTTTTCCTGAAGTGGTGTTTGTTTCTATAGTGTTGTTTTCACAAACAGGATTTTTAACTATGGCTTACTGGTTACCTTTTCAGATTTGATTAATAATGCCCCCACACACATGAACTGTAAAATATATCCATAACTCTGACCAATCTTTAGTGCTGTGTGAATTGACCTTGAAAGCCCATTAAAGAGACGAGTCTTTAGAGCACAAATGTTTGCAGGATGTTATCTGGGCCTCCTGTAGAAGACTAGTACTGCTCCTTGGCAGGTCATTTACAGAAGGTTACTGAGCACCCTACTCTTCAAGATGTCTTCATTTTTGGACTGCAGTGCAAATCTAAACAGAAAGTACTAGGTTTTAAAAATAGGGACTTCACACCCTGCTCTGTTGCCTATAAAGCCCCCCCTCAATCCCCAGACTACCACCACAACTAAATTTCAGACCTATAGGAAACACCGAATCAGACGGGCTTATGCACTTACTGCACTCTCTTCACATACTCATCGGGTCAGCAGTGCACTCTCTTCACATACTCATCGGGTCAGCAGTGCACTCTCTTCACATACTCATCGGGTCAGCAGTGCACTCTCTTCACATACTCATCGGGTCAGCAGTGCACTCTCTTCACATACTCATCGGGTCAGCAGTGCACTCTCTTCACATACTCATCGGGTCAGCAGTGCACTCTCTTCACATACTCATCGGGTCAGCAGTGCACTCTCTTCACATACTCATCGGGTCAGCAGTGCACTCTCTTCACATACTCATCGGGTCAGCAGTGCACTCTCTTCACATACTCATTGGGTCAGCAGTGCACTCTCTTCACATACTCATTGGGTCAGCAGTGCACTCTCTTCACATACTCATTGGGTCAGCAGTGCACTCTCTTCACATACTCATCGGGTCAGCAGTGCTTTCCTTTGTGAGATCCTGTTGGTGACGCCAATTGAAGGAGAATTTTTTATTTGCAATTTTCTAAATAAATTGAAGTCCAGACTGAGCTGATAAAAGTCACACTTTATTAAAGAAAAAAATTCATTTAAAAAAAATATAATAACAGCGCCAGGAGAAGCAACACATCAGCCTCTAAATCTCTTAGTGTGAGTGAAGTCTTTAGACTATCAGACCAAAGTTCAAGCAAAAATTTAGCTATTTTAAAGATTTTAAGGGATTTGATTTTTTTTTTGATTTTTGATTTTATTTCGGTCATACATTGTGTTGGAACACACGTTATAATTTGTGTGAACATTTACCAACAAAAACATCAACATACCCATTTACATGCATACATTTCACACAATGAAATTCACGCTAGTACCGAAAAAGGAATAGGCTGAAGCCCAAGGCTTATTTTGCCTATCCTGCACCATCCATCAGATATAACTTAGATTCTCAGGCATCCCTAGGATGTCCGCCTTACAAAATGAGAAGAAAACAAAAAAGAAAAAAAGAAAGATGATATTGCTCAATATTTATACATTGCTTTCTAATTTGATATAATTTATATATTGATTATTTCAGTTGTAATCCTTAATTATCTTGCATTTTAAGGCTTTTTTAAAACTCAACATAGATCTACACAACTTAATCTCATCACTAAGACCATTCCATAACTTAACTCCCAAAACTGAGACACATCTATATTTTACATTCGTTCTCACATTACATGATTCAAAAATACACAACCCTCTTAACTTATAATTTCCTTCTCTTAAATGAAAAAAATTTTGAATACAAAAAGGAAGGCTTTTACTCTTAGCTCGAAAAAGTATTTCCATTGTTTTTAAATACACTATGTCAACAAATTTTAAAGTACTGGATCCTATGAATAATGGATTAGAAGATTCATAATAACTAGCTTTATTTATTATCCTAATAGCTCTTTTCTGGAGTTTAATTATAGGGTCTATATTTGTTTTATATACATTTCCCCAAACCTCAACACAATATGACATATATGGCATTATAAGTGAACAGTACAATAGATACAGACATTTCTTATTCAACAAATCCCTTGTTTTGTAAAGAATACCAATAGATTTCGATATTTTCCTTTTTATGTATTCTATATGAGGTTTCCAACATAGCTTATAATCTATAATCACTCCTAAAAATTTAGTTTCATAAACTCTTTCAATTTCACTGCCATTTAGATTTAGTTTAATTTCACAATTTCCCCTGGCGCCACTGAACACCATAAATTTAGTTTTATTTTCATTTAGTGATAGCTTATTAATATCAAACCATTTTTTTAACAGTATCAATTCTCTTTCTACAGTTTTCACTAGTTCTTTTATGTCATTTCCTGAACAGAATATATTTGTGTCATCAGCAAATGTTACAATTTTGAACGTATTAGAAACTGTAAAAATATCGTTTAAATATAGTATAAATAACTTCGGACCTAAAACCGAACCTTGTGGAACACCACAGGTTACTCTTCTAAATTGTGATTCAGTATTATTAATTGATACATATTGAAACCTATTGTCTAAATAGCTTCTTAACCAGTGATGGGTGATACCTCGTATCCCATAATGTTCTAATTTCTGTAAAAGTAATGAATGATCAATTGTGTCAAATGCTTTACGTACAACAGACAAATAACAAAGAGTACAGAATGCTTCCCTTCTTATACTGGGTACCTTCTATAGATGATTATAAATGTAAGATATTAAATGATTAGAGGTAGATATAATTAGATATGATTATATAATGCATAAAGCTACTGAATCAAATAATTAAACACGCATGATATGATGGCAATATCCCCAACAGCCCCGACTTCAGAGAGAAAGAGAGAGAGAATGAGTGAGAGAGAGAAAGAGAGAGAGAATGAGTGAGAGAGAGAAAGAAAGAATGAATGAGAGAGAGAGAAAGAGAGAGAAAATGAGTGAGAGAAAGCGAGAGAGAGCGAGAAATGAAAAGATGGAAGAAGAGAAAGCAGGGGAGAGGTTGAGGGCCAGAAAGACAAAGAAAAAGAGGTCCATCAGCGTGCGGAATTTAGGTGGTTGAGTCATTGCCTGAAGCCCCTGATCACTGATTATAAGAGGTTAGTATTTTCTTAGCAAGTAAGCAATAAAATAAAAAATATATGTAGTGTATAAATGATAATGCGGTATGTTGGAGTTAAAATGTGTGGATGAATCATATACTGAAATTATATGATTGATTAATATAATTGTATTCATCCCTTCATCCATTAATGCTTCTATTTAGGACGGTCTCTGCCCTATGGTGTGGATTTTGGGCAGTGCCCCTCCCTTGAGTTTCACAGTAGGGACTCCCCCCTCTATGAGGCCTCTGAAAAGATGGAAATCAATGGCATTAAAATCTCAGAAAAGCCGCTGTGTCTTTCACACTTTCCCCACACAGGGCGCTGAAATCAGAGCACATTTCCAGAGTCAATTTATGAACACACCCTAACTACCAAAGTGCAGTCTGGATAATGAAGTTTGTTTGTATGACAGGTCAATTGCCTGGGTTTTTCCTGCAAAAAAACAACAAAAGATGCATCAAATGTTGGATGCTGGGCTGTGGTATGTGGTGTTGAAGAGACGGCTTCATGCCCTTTTGTTTCATTTCATGATCTTTTTTATGTTTGCACTTTGAACTTTTTTTTCACTAGTAAAGGGATTGCCAACTCTACCGAAAAAGTTTTTTTTTTTATTTGACATTACTCCTCGTTATTAAAATAATCACCCACCACGATTTCAGCCTTTAAAAATGTCTACAGCTGAAAAAATTAAGATTGAATAGTGTCACTTTCTGCCAATTATGCAGTTCTTAGGACTGGATGGGCGTGAAAGCTCGTTAATATCCAGGCCACGCCCAAGAGTCTCTAGGCAAGTTATGTGCAGACTCAGAAATGCAAACACCGTTTAGCAAAACGAAGGATAGCTAAATAGCCTAAAAAGAAAGTGCGTGGTGCAAGTTGCAACCGTACCATATGTTTGAGCCACTGAACTAAAGAAGATCCGTTCACATCATAATGCTAACGTTAAGCTCAGAGACCCACGTCTTTCAAATAGTAACGTTAGGGCCGAATCATATCTCACGCAAATACGCGAACGTGGATGCTTCGAGCTACGCAAACAGTTTTTCTTTTGCCATGACATTTGTGAAAGACAAACCAAAGGAAAGCACACATCGAACAAGATAGTTGTTTACTGTTGTAGCCTGCTAAAGCGTCCCTCGTAGCAACCATAGTAGCCTATATATATATCTATGGATGCAACGTTCTGGTGAAGGGGCGGGAGTAAAGAATTTCCGGATAGTTAATGATTGGTTGATAGGATTTTGATGACCTCCTGAAGTCCGTTTTAATCCCGCCGCTCAAAACCTTCCCTGATCAATTACAGGCAATGGTGGGGGAAAAAGGAAGGCATATCTTAATTTAGGCACATCACTTACTGATATTTGGGTTATGTTTATTCCACCCCTGGATGACAACAATTAACCATTGAAAAGCTGAATCATTGATTTGAGTTGGCAGTCCCTTTGACTTTTGACTCAAATGTATCTTCTGATGTTTTTTTATTGTTCCGATTTGTACTTTGCAAAATAAATACAAATTTTGCCAAGCAAAAATTTAGGATAGTTCAATACTAACAGTGTGGGATGACCCTACATGTGACCGCAGGCACTGACTGGACAATGAAGGAAAGCCCCAAAGACCCTTTTTTGTACAGGAGACTCCATGTCCCATCAGGCTTTGCCAGAAGCCACAAAGGACTTCCTGTTAGTCAGCCTCACAGCAGACTGTTCACAACTCGACCGGTGAGAATAAAAGGGGGAGAGAGGGAGGAGTTTGACTGGAGTACTGCACCTGAGGAACTTGTGAATGCCAGTCTCACTGAAGGAGCCTTCGTACAGGGCGAACTTCATCTTGTGGGCATTGATGGCCGCCATGGCGGGAAAGCCGAACTTGCCAAAGCCCAGGGCGCTCTCCAGGTCTTTCTGAGCACCTTCCTCTGTCCACAGCCATCTGCAGAGACACAGACAGTTACTGACCCTATACATCTCAGCCTTTGAGCTACTGACCCCATACATCTCAGCCTTTGATCTACTGACCCCATACATCTCAGTCTTTGAGCTACTGACCCCATACATCTCAGCCTTTGATCTACTGTCCCCATACATCTCAGTCTTTGAGCTACTGACCCCATACATATCAGCCTTTGAGCTACTGACAGCATACATCTCAGTCTTTGAGCTACTGACCCCATACATATCAGCCTTTGAGCTACTGACCCCACACATCTCAACCATTGAGCTACTGACCCCATACATATCAGTCTTTGAGCTACTGACACCATACCTCTCAGCCTTTGAGCTACTGACCCCATATATATCAGCCATTGAGCTACTGACCACATACATTTTAGTCTTTCAGGTACTGACACCATACATCACAGCCATTGAGCTCCTGACAAAATACATCCCAGGCTTTGAGCTACTGACACCATACATCTCAACCATTGAGCTACTGACCCCATACACTTTAACAATTGAGCTACTGACCTTATACATCTCAGCCCT
>CM040406.1:68411611-68461611 GCA_022702515.1 Ilyophis sp. 1 JC-2022 | reverse complement strand
GACATGAACCAATCAGAAGAGCTGCAGCCCCTCTCATGCTGCATAGTAGAACCCACAGACTCTGTCAGAGCAGCAGTCAGTAATCCCCTATCTACTGAGAGCACCCTGTTTCAGTTTCCAACTGAAATCCAAGACAGTGCGAGAAAACAATTCAAACAAAAGCTGATGAGAGAGAAGCCAGAGACTCTTTTTGCTGACCTGTACAAAAATGGAAACATGAGCAATCTTATATTTTACTCAGATCAGTCACTTGCTTGGCACAAAGCAATCACCACACACTATCCCTGTGTTCAGTGTGAGGACACTTTTAATGGGCTGAAACTAAAAATAAAACACCCAGAGGACCCTGATAGTGCAGTAACAACAGTCAACATGTACAACAATGGGACAATAATGGTGCAGGGCAACCTCAAAAACTTTGAAATGGCCTTCCAGACACTGAAAGGACTAGTAGAGAAGGGAGAGTCCAGCGCCAGCATAGGTGTCAGGGAGAAAGCCACACACAGTCCCCCCACCACGAGCACCTCACCAGGAGGAATGCAACTTAGTCAGGAGGAGAGTGAGCCCCCAACTTCTGATCAGGCCCACATTATGTTTCCCCACAGCTCTCTGATACAATTAAAGGAGCAATTTACAAAGCTGGAGATAGAGCTGGTTCACCTCAGAGAGACTGCCTTCACTCAAAATACAAAGGAAGACACAACAAAACAGCTACAAAATCAGGTTGCTGAATTGAAAAGCGATCAAATAAGCAGCTTTACAGCACTAAAGCAAGAACTAAAGCAAGAGAGGGAGAGCTACAGGACAGAGCTAGCTTTACTGAGGGAACAGGTGAGAGAGCTACAGAGGGACAGGGAGAACTCCAGGGGAGAGATCACTACACTAGCACAGCAGCTAGAGGACAGAGACAGAGCAGTGCAGAGCCTCATTGAGCAGCTGCAGTCCTTCACTGAGCAACAGCAGCAGACCCACACTGCTGTGAGTGCCACACAGACCCACCAGGTCAGTGAAGCCCAGTCTGCCTCCCCCACTTTAGAACCACAGGCAAACCCCTCAACCTCCATCTCACAAGAGGAGCCCCCACACTGTACACCACTCTCACAGTCTAACACACAACCTACAAGACCAGCTGTAAGCCAACAGACGGATAACACCAAGAAAGCTGACGTTATAATTTTAATAGACTCAAATGGTAAATTCCTCCAGGAAAAAAAGCTATTCCCTAAACATAAAGTGGCCAAGCTCTGGTGCCCAACATCTGACAAGGCTTTGGAAATGTTGTCCACCAGCCATTTAGGCTCTCCCAGGCACATCATTATACACACCGGCACTAATGACCTAAGGGCTCAGCAGGAGAGGGTGGCCACGTCACTCCGAACAGTGATTGAGAAGGCAAGCACCACCTTCCCAAACACAAAGATCACCGTTTCCACTTTGTTGCCAAGAAAAGACTTTCACCCCAAAACCATCCACAAAATAAATGCCAGCCTATCACGTGACTGTGCATTAAAACAAAATGTGTACCTGGCCCAACATCCCACTCTCGACGTGGAATGCCTTTATGACCACGTCCATCTTTACAAGGAGCTGGTGCCCATCTTTGCCAAGACCCTGAAAGACGTCGCTTTTAACCGGGAACACACCCAGACTGCAAGAGAGCAGAGCCTAACGAGGTACAGCCCATCACCACGACAGAGACCACCACCCCGGCCCCTTCTATCAAGGCCCAGCCATGCCCATCCACATCACCCAGCCCAACCAGGCCCACAGAGGATCCCCACGTACACACCCTTAGAGCCCAGAACCACCGTCAGACCTGCACCACCCCAACCCCCCAGCACTGCAAGACCACCCCAGCAGCAGGAACTCCAGCCCAGCAGATTGAGCTATGCTCAGGCTGTAAGCAGTACTGCAGGCAGAGACAACCCACTGAGAGACATACAGCAGATGCTCAGTATCATCTGCTCCCGCCTTATGGAACAGGAAGTATAATGACCAAACCTTTTTTCACACCTGAAAAAAAAAAAAACAACATGTGTATGTACATAACTGTGGGTACATGCGTGGGTATGTATGTATGTACATGTGTGTGTATGTATGCATGTGCTTGTGTATGTATATATATATATATATATGTGTGTGTATGTACGCGAGTATATGTATGTCATATATACAATAATATTGTTAGAAAGGTTACTTATATATACTGTCAGCTTTGTTGACAATTGAAATGATATATTTTTTTTTTTGTTTGTTTTTTTCCTCTTTTTTACATGGCAAACATACAGACATTCTCTCAAAACCACACTAATTACAGTACAAGACCATTTTTAGCATGAAATCCATGTGCATCTCAACTTGGAATATCCAAGGCCTACACTCTTCTGTGTTTGGTTTGAAGAGTAGGACATCAGAGTTCTTAAATGAAATAAAAGATCTAGACATTATTATTCTACAAGAAACCTGGTGTAGAGGAGAAGGTTCCACTGGTTGTCCCCCTGGATACACAGAGCTGGTAGTTCCCTCCACTAAATTGCCAGGAGTAACCCAGGGCAGAGACTCTGGTGGCATACTGATTTGGCTTAAAGCAGAACTTAGGAAGCACATTGAATTAATAAAAAAAGACACAAATCATCTATGGCTTAAAATTAAAAAAGACATAATTTGTAGCATGCAAAATGTTTTCCTTTGCGCAATCTATATTCCCCCTATAGAATCCCCGTACTTCAAAGAAGACACCTTCTCCAACATTGAGAGGGAGATCAACCATTTCCAGGCCCAGGGGAATGTGTTGATCTGTGGTGATCTCAACTCAAGAACTGGTGAAGAACCAGACTTTATCAATCATCAGGGTAATAATTATATAATTGGGAATAACCTATTTGATTTTCCTTTTCATTCACACAGGAACAATTATGACAAACAGACAAACACAAATGGAAAGCAGCTCCTGCAGCTCTGTCGAAGCCTGGGTCTGTACATTGTCAACGGTAGGTTCAGAGGGGACTCTCTAGGACGATCAACATATTCTTCACCTCTTGGCATCAGCACCGTAGACTATATGATTACAGATCTGGACCCATCCTTTTTCAGAGCATTCACAGTCAAACCACTAACACCTCTGTTAGATCACAGCCAAATTACTGTGTATCTTAAAAAGACAGAAACAACTAATACAGAATCACTGCCCAGTAAGCTGTACAATATTAACAAATCCTACAGATGGGCCCAAAACAGCACAGAAAAATACCAGAAAGCAATTGGCAGCCAATTGACACAATCGCTCTTAGACACCTTTCTGGAAAACACATACACTCACAATGAAGAAGGCGTAAACCAGGCAGTGAATAATCTAAATTATATTTTTGAGAATTTGGCATCAATGTCCAACCTGAAATCTTCCAAGAGAAAAACCAAAACACAAAACCATGAAAAATGGTTTGACTCAGACTGTTATAACATGAGAAAAAAACTCAGAAAAATATCAAACCAAAAACATAGACAACCAGAAAATGCGGAATTACGCCTTGCTTATTGTCAGGCACTAACACAATACAAAAACACACTCAGAGCCAAGAAAGAACAGTACACTAAGAATAAACTCAGCATCATTGAAGAATCTATTGATTCTAATACTTTCTGGGACAACTGGAACGCATTGCACAAAAAGCAACACAATGAATTACCCATTCAAAATGGAGACACATGGGAAAACCATTTTGAAAAATTATACCAAAAAAAGACACTAAGCCCAGAACAAAAACAAATATGTGAAAGATTGGAAAAACTTGAACTGACCATAAAAGATTACCAAAACCCTTTAGACTCACCAATAACTGAAAAAGAGTTATTTGAAAAACTTACGGACCTGCGACCCAGAAAGGCCTGTGGTGCAGATGGAATCCTAAATGAGATGCTTAAACACACTGATGATAATTTGAAATTAGCCATCCTAAAACTCTTCAACTTGGTTCTGAGTGTCGGTTACTTCCCTGATATCTGGAACAAAGGACTCATAACACCCATATATAAAAGTGGAGACAAATTTGACCCAAATAACTACCGAGGCATCTGTGTGAACAGTAATCTGGGGAAGGTTTTCTGTAGTATCATAAACAAAAAACTTATAAACTTCCTTACGGAGCACAATGTCTTGAGTAAAAGCCAAATTGGATTCTTACCAAATTATAGAACATCGGATCATATTTTCACCCTACACACCCTAATTGACAAACATGTTCACCAAAACAAAAGCAAAATTTTTGCCTGCTTTATCGACTTTCAGAAGGCTTTTGATTCTATTTGGCATGACGGTCTTTTCCTAAAACTTATTGAAAGTGGTGTAGGGGGAAAAACTTATGATGTAATTAAATCGATGTATACAAATAATAAATGTGCTATTAAAATTGGAGATAAACGAACAAAATATTTCTCACAGGGGCGGGGTGTGGCACAAGGATCGCCTATCTCACCAACTCTTTTTAATATATATATAAATGAATTGGCAACACAACTTGAAAAATCTACAGCACCTGGCCTCACCCTATATGATTCGAAAGTTAAATTCTTACTCTACGCAGATGACCTGGTTCTGCTTTCACCAACAGCAGAAGGTCTACAGCAGAAAATGGATCTGCTCGAGTCATTTTGTCAGACCTGGGCCCTGACAATAAACCTCAAAAAAACAAAGGTTCTTGTGTTCCAACAAAGATCCAGACATCAGGGACCCAAAATAAACATCACTTTAGGAACAACTAAAATTGAACAAACTACAAATTACACATATTTAGGATTAAAAATCAGTTCTACAGGGAGTTTTCATTTGGCTGTAAATGAACTGAAAGAGAAAGCAAAAAGGGCTTTCTATGCCATAAAAAAGTCAATTCAAATAGAAATTCCAATTAGCATTTGGCTCAAAATTTTTAAATCAGTAATTGAACCAATTGCACTTTATGGCAGTGAAGTGTGGGGTCCACTAACACAACACGAATTTGGAAAATGGGACAAACACCCAATTGAGACCCTCCATGCAGAGTTCTGTAAAGGTATCCTGCGGGTTCAGAGGAAAACCACAAATAATGCATGCAGGGCAGAATTAGGCCAATATCCACTACTAATTAATATCCAAAAGAGAGCCATAAAATTTTGGAAACATATAAAAATGAGCGACCCCCTTTGCTATCATTACAAAGCCCTGAAATGCCAAGAGGTGAACATAAAGAAGAGTCCCCTCAGTCAACTGATCCTGGGACTTAGTGAGGAAAACACTAACACTACTAATAATAACCAACCCCAGGACAGTGACATCCTTGCCCAGAAAATTCGACCCAACACAATTATAACTAAACAAAAAGAAAAATACTTGACCTATTGGACAGAAATAACAAAAACCCAAAACAAACTTGATTGCTATTTGGCCCTAAACAGACTGTACACCATGGCTGATTACCTGACCATGGTGACAGATAGCAAACAGAGAAAAACCTTGACAATGTACAGACTCAGTGAGCACAGCCTGGCCATCGAAAAAGGCAGACACAGGCAGACATGGCTGCCCAGAGAGGACAGACTGTGTTCGCACTGCAATCAGGGAGTGGTGGAGACAGAACTGCACTTCCTCACAACATGTGGAAGGTACCAGGACATAAGGGAGAATTTATACCCAAAATTTATAAAAATATACCCAGAATTCCTAACTTCAAATGACCAACAAAAGCTCCCCTATTTATTAGGGGAACATAGAAAATGCATTGCATTAGCAGCAAAATATGTGACAGCTTGCCATAAACAGAGGGACAACCAGTGAGTGTGCATATATTTATCTGTATACTGCATGTCTAAATCTGTGTTTATGTGTTCAATTGTGTTTTTGTTCTGTGCTTTGGCAACATAAGATGTATCTTGTCATGCCAATAAAGCTTTTGTGAATTGAATTGAATTGAGAGAGAGAGAGAGAGAGAAAGAGAGAGAGAGAGAGAGAGAAAGAGAGAGAGAGAGAGAGAGAGAGAGAAAGAGAGAGAGAGAGAGAGAGAAAGAGAGAGAGAGAGTGTGAGAGAGAGAGGGAGAGAGAGAGAGAGAGCTTGTCAGACACACCAGAGATGAGCTCTTAAAATGTTTTCTTTTTAACATAGTTCTTGAGACAAATTTATATATAACAGCAGAATACCAAAGAAAATAACACTGAACATGTGTAGAACAGGAATATTACTTTACAATTGAAAAATATCCAACATAGAAAAACATATAAAACAAATTAGCATAAATCAGCAAGGAAAGCTAATTAGCAAGCTGATTTAGAAAGTAAAGCGAACTGGACTGGACACCTGAAAAACAAAGAAGGGAGAATAACAAAGAACAAAAAAGAAGAGCACAGAAGGTAGGCCTCAAATATAGTATTAATTAATTAAATGAAATGTTTTAAAGAATAAAACTAAAGGCTCAAAAACAAGTTAGCAAGCTAAACATTAGCCAAGTACAGGCAGTTGAAGAAAGTGACAGTTGGCCTCAAGTGTAAATATTTTTGTTTACCATGGCAACGGAGCAGCTTGCAGGCAGCACAGAGCTACAGTACCCTGTAGAAGCCACAAATGCCCAGTCTAGGAAACAGTACAAACTGTCACTTCTGAAGAGCAGCCCTGAGTCCCTGTACTGTGATTATGCTCATATAGAGGACAGGAAGATTAAAAACAACCTGATCTTCCACACTGAGCACCCTACAGCCTGGCACACAGCTGTGTGCAAGCATTTTCACAGTGTGAAAAAAAGAGGCATCTGTCATGGGAGACAGATTGCCATTGGAGAACAATCAGATGACAGCCCCACAGTTTTAACTGTTAATATATACCACAATGGTACAGTATTAATTCAGGGCAGTGAGGCCAGCTTGCACTCCTTTGAGGACATATTTTTACTTTTAAAAAATGAGGCAGACAAACTTAAAGGCATGCCCGAAACCACCAGCCCTGAACCTGACATCAGTGCTGAATCCCCAACCACTGACAGCACAGTCAACACAAGCGAACCTCCCAATACCACACCTGCGCCTACCAACGCCACCCCTGTACCCCCCAAGTACATGGAGCAAATGCGGGAGACCCTGGCCCTGCTGGAACAGGACTTCACAGAATTCAGGGAGTTCACCATGGCCAGACTGTGTGAGCACAGCCTCTCCCAACAGCTACGGGATGAGGTTTGCCAGATGAAGAGAGAGTGCAGGATGGCACTCAATGAAGCAATGACCGAAGTGAAAGAGCTGCAGGAGGACAACGCAGCTCTCAGAGCCCAGCTGGCCAGCTTTAAAGAGGACATGAAGCACAGGGACAATGTGTACAACACAGAGCTGCACAAGCTAGAAGAGCAGCTCCACAGGTACACACACAGCACAGCCCTACCTGACACACACACACCCCCTAACACACAATCTACTCCCAAAATACAATCCCCTACTGACACACTCACACACCCTAACACACCCACAGACCTTACATTACAAACCCTCACCGACACACAGCCCCTCACTGACACACACACACACACATACTGAGATGCCCACACCCCTTAACACACAACCTCTTACTAACACAAAAAAAAAGAGCCCCAGTGCCGAGGTGGTTCTGCTCATGGACTCCAACGGGAAGCACCTGGACACACGGAGGATGTTCCCAGGCCGGCGGGTCAGCTCAGTGCGCTGCGCAAACACGGAACAGGCCCTGCAGCTACTGAAGAGGGACACACTGGGGACCCCCGCCTGCATCGTCATCCACACCGGCACCAACGACCTGCGAGCCCTTCAGCAGCACACCGCCCACGCCGTGAGGAAGGTGGCAGTGAGGGCCACACAGGAGTTCCCTGACTCCAGGGTGGTAATCTCCACACTGCTGCCCCGAGCAGACACGCCCCCACACATCATCGCATCCATCAACGCGGAGATCACCAGAGGATGTGCCACCCTACCCAGCGTACATCCGGTACACCATCCAGCCCTGGGCCCCTGGCACCTACATGACGCTGTGCACCTGAACAGACCTGGGGTGATTATCTTTGCTAAGTCCCTAAAGGACATCGCCCTGGGCCGCAGCCCTACCAGCCCTCCCCACCTGCCCCCCAGCAGAGCCCAGTACAGCAGGAGGCCCCCCCTTCTCCCAACCCCATCCCACTAGCACCGCAGCATGTGGGCACCTGCTGCCCATCAGCGCCCTGCCCAGCCCAATCCCCCCAGGCTCCCCTACAGGCCCAGAGTCAACCAGGAGCAGCGCCTCAGCTATGCTGCAGTCCTGGCCCAGCCAGCCCCCACCCCCGCCCCTGCCCCCAGCCCCCACCCCCGCCCCTGCCCCCACCACTGAGTTGGGAGAGATTAAGAATCTCCTCAGCATCCTCTGCAGCAAACTGATGGGCTAAAGCTCACCAAAGTGGGTAAGAGGGACACTACTGTCCCTATCTGAAAATGTAAAAAACAAAGTTTTGAAAATTCTGTTGTTATGTATGTATTTTGTCTCCTTTTGAACTGTTCAAAAATATATATGAAATCGTTATCAATTAGTTTGTGGAATGTTCAGGGTATGTGCTCCTCGACTTTTGGGCTCAAAAGCACAAGCCTTGATTTTATTCAAAATGTAAATAGTTATGATATAATTGTTTTGTTAGAAACATGGTGCCGTACTGATGCACTGACTCACTGTCCCTCAGGTTACAAAGAAATCATAGTGCCATCATCTAAATTAAAACACGTCAAGCACGGCAGAGATTCTGGGGGCATCATAATATGGTTTAGGGAAGACCTGGCAGCGCACATCACCCCAATAAAACAAGGCCGCACACATATATGGCTAAAAATTAAACAAGGAATAGTCATGTGCGATAATGACATTTACCTTTGTGCGGCCTACACCCCCCCTACTGAATCTCCTTATTATGATGAGGATTTTTTCCTTACCCTCCACACAGAAATCAGCCATTTCCAGGCCCAGGGATATGTGCTGCTGTGTGGAGATTTTAATGCAAGAACAGGAACAGAGCCAGATTGCATCAACAATAATGGCAATAAACATATATTTGGACAGACCCCTCTAAATTTAATACCAACTGTAACACAGAGAAACAACCCTGACCGTGCCGTAAATAAAAATGGTAGAGAGTTAGTGCATCTCTGTCGAGCCTTAGGTCTGTACATCCTTAATGGCAGGATCAGAGGGGACTCTTTAGGAAGGTTCACTTACTGCTCAGCTCTTGGGACTAGTGTAGTCGACTATGCCATCACTGACATGGACCCCTTTTTCATTAGTGCGTTCACTGTCAGACCACAGACCCCATATTCAGACCACTGTCAAATCAATGTGTACCTGAAAAGATTTGGACAACCCAGGAACATTGAAACACAGCCCTCTAAGCTGTATAATCTCGATCAAAAATACAGATGGGCTTCAGACAGCATAGAAAAATTCACAAAAGCAATCAGTTCTTCTGAAATTACTAACCTTATTAACAGTTTCCTTTTCACACAATTCGAACCAAATAAAAATGGCATAAATCTGGCAGTTAAAATTATAAGTGAAATTTTCAATGAATCAGCAATTAAAGCAAACCTCAAAATAATTAAACAGACAAATAATCAAAAATCAACCCAAAAAGAAAAATGGTTTGATGACGAAAGCAAATCAATGAGGAAAAAATTAAGACAGTTATCAAATCTGAAACATCATCAACCACAAAACCAAGATGTACGCCATAGATATTGTGAAACATTGAAACTATATAAACAAACCCTAAAGGAGAAGAAACGAAAACACATTCACAAAACTCTCATCGAAATTGAAGACTCTATTCACCAAAACCAGTTCTGGGAAAAATGGAATAAACTAAGTAACAAAACAAATCATGAATTGGCCATACAAAATCAAGAAATCTGGAAAAAACACTTTGAAGACCTATATAAGAAATTTGCTCCAAACAATCTCAAATTCGAACAGAGAAAAATCCAAGAGAAATTAAAAATATTAGAATCAACAATAAAAAACAATCAAAACCCATTAGACAACCCAATTACCTTTAAAGAGCTGAAAGATCAACTCCAAAAAATCAAACCTAAAAAAGCATGTGGCCCTGACAGTATCAGAACAGAAATGCTGAAACACAGTAACTCTGAACTGCAGAAGGCCTTACTTAAATTATTCAACCTGGTTTTACAGACAGGATGCTTTCCTGACATCTGGAATCAAGGGCTTATATCCCCAATTTATAAAAGTGGAGATAAATTTGACCCCGACAACTACCGAGGCATCTGTGTGAACAGTAACCTGGGGAAGGTTTTCTGCAGTATTCTAAACGCCCGAATACAGGCCTTCCTTACCGAGCACAATGTCTTGAGTAAGAGTCAGATTGGCTTTCTTCCAAAACATCGCACTACTGATCATATTTACACCCTACATACCCTAATTAATAAACATGTGCACCAAAAAGACAAAAGAAAAATTTTTGCCTGCTTTATAGACTTCAAAAAAGCATTTGACTCCATTTGGCATGAGGGCCTCTATTACAAAATTCTGCAAAGTGGTGTAGGGGGTAAAGCTTATGATACAATTAAATCAATATATATGCAAAATAAGTGTGCAATAAAAATTGGAGAAAAAAGAACAGAATACTTCACTCAAGGGCGTGGGGTGAGGCAGGGCTGCAGTTTGAGTCCAACCTTGTTCAACATTTATATAAATGAGTTAGCGGTGTTACTGGAACAATCTGCAGCTCCTGGCCTCACCCTAAACAACACAGACATTAAATTTCTTTTCTATGCAGATGACCTGGTGCTGCTATCACCCACAGCACAGGGGCTACAGCAGCATCTGGATCTGCTGGAGAAATACTGTCAAAACTGGGCCTTGACAGTAAATTTGAAAAAGACCAAAATTATGGTCTTCCAAAAAAAGCCCAGGTCTCAGGAAAACAGACACTGCTTTAGTCTAGGAAGCACCGCCCTAGAACATACACAAAGTTATGATTACCTAGGAATAAAAACCAGTGCATCAGGGAGCTTTGGTCTGGCAGTCAATGCATTAAAAGAAAAAGCTCATAGAGCTTTTTATGCAATCAAAAGAAAATTCCACAAGATAAATATCCCCATTAGAATTTGGACAAAAATATTTGATAGTGTGATAATGCCAATTGTGCTATATGGAAGTGAAATATGGGGTCCACTCAGTCAGCAAGACTACACTAGATGGGGAAAACATCCAGCTGAAATTTTGCATGCAGAATTTTGTAAAAATATACTACAGGTACATAGGAATACTCCAAACAATGCATGCAGGGCTGAATTAGGCAGATATCCAATTATTATTCAAATCCAGAAAAGGGCACTAAATTTTATTGAGCATCTAAAAACTAGCCCAGAAAACTCATTACAATATAAAGCTCTAAAAACCCAAGAGGTCAGCCCAGGAAAGTATCCCCTCAGTCAGCTGGTTCTGAACCTATCTGAACTAATCAATACTAACACAAACCAGCTTCAGGTCAGCACTGCTTCAGAACTACCAATTAGAGTCAACCAAACTATGAAACAAATCAAAACCGTATATTTGGAACATTGGAACACCAGTACCAAATCCCAAAGTAAACTGAATTGCTATTGGGCCCTAAAGAGAGAATACACACTGGCAGAATATCTCTTCTCTGTCAGAGATACAAAGCAGAGACAGATCCTGACCAAGTACAGGCTCAGTGACCACACCTTAGCAATTGAAAAAGGTAGATATAAAAAGTCATGGTTGCCCAAAGAGGAACGTCTATGTGGTCACTGTAAGACAGGAGAGGTGGAGACAGAGATGCACTTCCTCTTACAATGTGAGAAATATTCTGAAATCAGAAAAACATATTTCACCAAATTTTGTAAATATATAAATGCATTTTCTTCCCTAACAAATTTGGAAAGGCTGAAAATCCTCCTGGGAGAAGGAACAACAGCCCAACTCGCGGCACAATATGTTTCGGCCTGTCACAACCTGAGGGACAGTGAGTAACCACCCAGCAGTTAACAACTAAGCCCCTTACAACGAAGTCCCCAATATATAATGAAAAAATATATATATATTATTACAATTGTTGTTATTTTATGTATGTATGTATGTATGTGTAATGCTTTGGCAATATTTACGCTATGTATTTCATGCCAATAAAGCACATTAAATTGAAAATTGAATTGAATTGAGAGAGTGAGAGAGAGGGAGAGAGAGAGAGAGAGATGGGCTTCAGACAGCATAGAAAAATTCACTAAAGCAATCAGTTCTTCTGAAATTACTAGCCTCATTAACAGTTTCCTTTTCACACAATTCCAACCAAATAAAAACGGCATAAATCTGGCAGTAAAATTTTCAATCAATCAGCAATTAAAGCAAACCTCAAAATAATTAAACAGACAAATAATCAAAAATCAACCCAAAAAGAAAATTTCTTTTGACGAAAGCAAATCAATGAGGAAAAAATTCAGACAGTTATCAAATCTGAAACATCATCAACCACAAAATCAAGATGTACGCCATAGATATTGTGAAACATTGAAACTATATTGTCACGAACCCAAACACGGGCTGAACCCAAATGCAACGACCAAGAGACAGGGAAACAGAAATGAGGATTTATTCGGAGCTTTGGGGTAGTCCCAAGCTCAACACAAACTTAACACAATAGTTAAGAGGGTCCAGGAAGTAGCGAACTGCTCCAAACCGGAGCTGGACTTGTACTGGACCGGGAGGCCCACACTGGAACCGAATCACGGGAACGAAGGTTTGTTCCGAACCGGAACTGGACTGGATCAGGACCGCGGGGTCCAACAGGAACTGGGTCACGGGAACGGAGGGTTGTTCCGAACCGGAACTGGACTTGAGACAGGATGTGGGTTCCGAACCGGAACCGGACTGGATCTGGACCGGGAGGTCCAACAGGAACTGGATCACGGGAACGGGTTCTGGACCGCGGGGTCCAACAGGAACTGGACTGGATCTGGACCGGGAGGTCCAACAGGAACTGGATCACGGGAACGGGCTCTGGACCAGGGGGTCCAACAGGAACTGGACTGGAGGCAGAGCACCCAACTGCGCAGGCAACTGGATCTGGACCGGGAGGTCCAACCGGAACTGGATCACGGGAACGGGCTCTGGACCGGGGGGTCCAACAGGAACTGGACTGGAGGCAGAGCACCCCACTGCGCAGGCAACTGGATCTGGACCGGGAGGTCCAACAGGAACTGGATCACGGGAATGGGATCTGGACCGGGGGGTCCAACAGGAACTGGGCTGGAGGCAGAGCACCCCACTGCACAGGCAACGTTAACTGGGAGCAGGGGTACCGCCACACAAACAGGGGAGACTTGACTGCTACAGGCTGGATATTACAGAACACTGGACTTGGAACAAAGGAGTTAGCCAGGGAAAAAACCACAACAGAGCTTTCAGTCAAGTAGTACCAGAAACCAGGAGACCATGACACGCACGAACAACGTTAACGAACTGGCGCCGAATAGCAGCCAGCGGGAGGTATAAGTAGGGGAGTGAAATTGAAACCAATAACCAAAAGCATGAGGAATGTAACCGAGAGTGATTGACTAATTGACTGGTGCGGAATGCATGCAAGAAGGGGGAAAGGAGATAGGTTGAACCTGAAGTGAGGGAACAGAGAGGAACAGACAGAAGGGGCACGCCCAGCCTGTAGCGACAGGGAAAACACGGACACAGGGAATCCAAACATGACACGGGAGGAAAGGGAAAACCTGGAGAACGGACAGGAAGGGAGCGGGACGTTACATATATAAACAAACCCTAAAAGAGAAGAAACGAAAACACATTCACAAAACTCTCATTGAAATTGAAGACTTGAAAACCAGTTCTGGGAAAAATTTTAATAAAATTTAATAAACTAAGTAACAAAAGCAAATCAATGAGGAAAAAATTAAGACAGTTATCAAATCTGAAACATCATCAACCACAAAACCAAGATGTACGCCATAGATATTGTGAAACATTGAAACTATATAAACAAACCCTAAAGGAGAAGAAACGAAAACACATTCACAAAACTCTCATCGAAATTGAAGACTCTATTCACCAAAACCAGTTCTGGGAAAAATGGAATAAACTAAGTAACAAAACAAATCATGAATTGGCCATACAAAATCAGGAAATCTGGAAAAAACGCTTTAAAGACCTATACAAGAAATTTGCTCCAAACAATCTCAAATTCGACCAGAGAAAAATCCAAGAGAAATTAAAAAATATTAGAATCAACAATAAAGGACAATCAAAACCCATTAGACAACCCAATTACCTTTAAAGAGCTGAAAGATCTACTCAAAAAAATCTAACCTAAAAAAGCATGTGGCCCTGACATTATCAGAACAGAAATGCTGAAACACAGTAACTCTGAACTGCAGAAGGCCTTACTTAAATTATTCAACCTGGTTCAACAGACAGGATGCTTTCCTGACATCTGGAATCAAGGGCTTATATCCCCAATTTACAAAAGTGGAGACAAATTTGACCCCGACAACTACCGAGGCATCTGTGTGAACAGTAACCTGGGGAAGGTTTTCTGCAGTATTCTAAATGCCCGAATACAGGCCTTCCTTACCGAGCACAATGTCTTCAATAAGAGTAAGATTGGCTTTCTTCCACCGCACTAGTGATCATATTTACACCCTACATACCCTAATTAATAAACACGTGCACCAAAAAAAACAAAGGAAAAATTTGTGCCTGCTTTATAGACTTCAAAAAGCATTTGATTCAATTTGGCATGAGGGCCTCTATTACAAAATTCTGCAAAGTGGTGTAGGGGGTAAAGTTTATGATATAACTAAATCAATATATATGCAAAATAAGTGTGCAATAAAAATTGGGGAAAAAAGAACAGAATACTTCACTCAAAGGCTGACACTATGGAAGTGAAATATGAGCCCAGGAAAGTATCCCCTCAGTCAGCTGGTTCTGAACCTATCTGAACTACCAAATTTTCTAAATATATAAATACATTTTCTTCCCTAACAAATCTTGAAAAGATGCAAATCCTCCTGGGAGAAGCAACAGCCCGACTCGCTGCACAATATGTTTCAGCCTGTCACAACCTGAGGGACAATGAGTAACAGCCCCACTCACAGCACAATATGTTTCAGCCTGTCACAACCTGAGGGACAGTGAGTAACCACCCAGCAGTTTACAACTAAGTCCCTTACAACTAAGTCCCCAATACATAATGAAAAAAAATTATTATAATTGTTGTTATTGTTATTGTTATTTTAATATGTATGTAGATATGTGTAATGCTTTGGCAATATTTACGCTATGTATTTCATGCCAATAAAGCACATTAAATTAAAATTGAGAGAGAGAGTGAGAGAGAGTGTGAGAGAGAGTGTGAGTGAGAGAGGGTGAGAGAGAGAGAGAGAGAGAGAGTGTGAGAGAGAGAGTGAGTGAGAGAGGGTGAGAGAGAGAAAGTGTGAGAGAGAGAGGTTATTTTAGTCAATAGAACATGGTTTTCAGAACTTTTTTGTCGCCATCTTTGTTTTGTGTGGAAGCTAGCTTGCTTTCTAACTAACAATTCCCAAAACATTAAACCTACTGCTTGTACAGCTGTATAATATTTGTGGGAAGCTCATTTATCTTTCTGAAATGCATTGTCTATTATTTCTTCTTATTGGTAATATAGCGTACATCGACAAGAAAGGGCGTCAAAGTAGTAGGCTACTGTCTTTTTTTCATCATATGTTTGAGTAACAACACAAGTTTTCTGATGCTTGGACAAAACATTACCTCCATAATCCAACATAATATTATTGCATCAAGTCTGTTTAGATAATCATAAATAATAAACTTTAGCTATCAATGATCGTTTGATCAGTTTGAACGATATTGCCCATATAGAAGACATTTTTATATACATCGGAATATAATACCTGTGGCCCAATTACCATGACTCAGTACAATTACCATGACTCAGTACAATTACCATGACTCAGCCTCAACCTACACACGTTGCGAGCAGGAAAAAAACCATAACATTGCAGTTTGTGGAGTAACAACAGCGACCCAATAAAATACACGTGTCTAACACTTAGCTAGATCCATTTGTAAGTAGCTAAGAGAAAAAACGAGAGGGCGTGCTGCATTCAGTTCTAGGTTATAATGGGTTTGCCGCCACCTTGTGGCGGACACATGATAATACAGTGAGACAAAAGGAGAAATTATAAAAATGGACAAACGGATGGAGACAGGTCCATAGTCCCCCCTTCGATTTTGTATACTGTAAGCTGATTTTATTGCTATTCTGTATTTTTTTTTCTATTTTATTATCATTTAAATTTTCTTTGAAATTATCTAAATTATTTTTTATCATTTAAATTATTCTGTGCTGGAATGTAAAAGCACTTTGAGCTGTATGCTTTGTATGAAAAGTGCTATACAAATAAAGTTATTATTATTATTATTAATAACTACAAAGCCCACCATTCTGGCACACTGCAGCTATTCAGGCCCACTTCAAGCTTCTCTATGCACCTCTTCTCAGAAAAGCCACATGTTACCTGTCTCAGGCTCTCTCTTATTGGTCCCAAAAATCTTGATGGTGGGGACGCTTGTGATTCTGTAACGTTCAGCCAGATCTTTGAGCAGCTCGGTGTTCACCACGCCCATCTTCACTTTGCCCTAATGGATGACCAACACATCGGTTAGTTTTCACCTCAACCTTATATTTGTGTTTATTTTATCACCACATCAAGGTCATGTCTAGGTTATCTTTATCTCAATGTTCCACCAGTGACTACATAGTGACAACTTTGAGAGGATAACACAACCAGCTCACTGATGCAGTCATGCCTATGTTATGATCTCCTCCCTGTTACAATCATGTCAATGTTATAATGCTACAATCACCCAGCACACACAATCTCAAAATGAACAGTCAACAGTCATTGACATTGCAATGCATCATACAGCATTAATGGCGGGGGGGGGGTTATTGCATTTTTCAAACTCAATTTTGCTATTGCAAGATGTTCACTGTTGTCAGCAAAATGGCGTAAGTATTTGATCTAGGTCCATCTAGGCACAGTTTACCTTGAAGCCTTTGGCAACATCCTTCCATTCAGCCACCAGACTTTGGCAATGTGGACACCTGAGTGAGCAAACACATTGTGTTCACCGTCAACGCAAAAGGGTTGTGATACACTTATGATCAGTAATCACTTATGGACAGTAAGTAATGAAGTTATCTAAAAAAAACGGGCAACCACACTACAGTCAGCTCTATGTGAAACAGACAGCGATTGTACAGGCCTAGGTATATTAATACACCACAGTCAGCTCTATGTGAAACAGACAGCGATTGTACAGGCCTAGGTATATTAACACACTACAGTCAGCTCTATGTGAAACAGACAGCGATTGTACAGGCCTAGGTATATTAACACACTACAGTCAGCTCTATGTGAAACAGACAGCGATTGTACAGGCCTAGGTATATTAACTCAAATTTAACAATGAATAAATAGCCAGTCGGCAAGAGTGCCAAAACTGTAACAAGCTGGTTATTCAAATTGTTTTTGATATTAAGGGTTCAATTTTAACTAGTTATCATTCAAATTTTTGATATAAAGACTTCAGTTTGTATATGGTATACCATTTAAGCTTTTATTTAACTTGTTTTTGATAAATAATTCATATTTAAATTTCTATGTATAATTCTAATTCTAATTTTATATCAATAATTACATTTTAACTAGTTATAAGTCAATGATTGATAACAACAATTACATTTGAACTACTTATAATTCAAGAGTTTTTCCCATTCATTTGAATGCTGCTTTTTATTTTTGATAAATTTTGATACAAAAAATACATTAAACATACATTAAAATACAATTCTTCATATGTAAATGTTACAATTACAAGTCACAATTAAAATGTTACCTCAGCCACCTTCATGAATGCATCTTAAATGAAACTCATTAACATTAGAACTAGTTGAAATTGAATTATTGATATAAATAATTCGAATTATAACTAGTTAAAATTTAATTATTGATATCAAAAACAAGTTGAAGAAAAGCTTAAACGGCTTGCCATACAACACTGTCTACTGTCCCAGCACAACGTGCTATACTCACTTCTCTATATGGTTTTATTGCTACTTTTGATAAAGTACCATTGACTATCTTTTTAGAACTCAATTATTCATAACTCAGAAAATGCCAAGCATGTGCATGTGTAAATGATTATTTAATCCGCTAATTCATGTCCTAACCTTATCTATTTTGACCTAAAATACAAATGTAATCCTAGATCAGCAGTACTGCTCTGAGACGTGTTATAGGTCGTGATCTCGGAGCGCACAACCGAAAGCCTTACCATGGTGCGTAAAACTGGATAATCCACGAACTGTCGCTCCGTTCAACCATGTGGTTGAAGTCGTTGACAGACTCCAGCTCCACCACATCGTCGTTTAGGGAGTATAACCCGTGCACGGTGAGTACTAACGTACATTCTAATATACTGGCTGGACACCGGAAAAACACAGAAGAGCAGGTTAGTGAGAGGAAAACAGTCAGTTAGCTTCAGCCCAATCAACAGGCAACACTTTCCAAAGTACAGCCATACGGAATCCACACGATTCAGTACGCAAAAGCATTGCAGATTAAACTGCAGCTATCGTTTGCTCCCGCGGCATAATAGAGAGGGACAGGGCCGATCCTAGACTGCTTTGATTGGGGGGCATGAAGAGATGTTGGTGGGGCACGGGGGCGAGTAGCGGGGGTCTGGGGGTCCTCTCCCAGAGAAATGTGAGCCTTTTAAAACTAATTTCCTGCATTTCTACACAACCGCACACAGGGCATTTTCTAAAATAAAATGTTTTATTTCATTTTGAAGATTTTTTTTTTCTTCAAAGCCGTAGATGAGATTTGAGATGCTTTCATATGAAGCTAAAGTATAGGCTAATCAGTATATTAGTGGATTAGATAATTGTATTACATTTTAAACCCACCTCTACTCCCTCGTTTTATAGGAGGACAACTTTATTTATGCCCAATAATACCAAATCATTACATAATCTTATATGGAAACAAGTATATTAAAGATGAGCTATATTCCTTCATCATTTCAGTCTCTTTGTGCTATCTTCGATTTAAAAACTAAGGTACTGTAATTGGCTCATCGTTTCATTTATATAATTTTTTTATATACAGTATATTCTAGGCTACACATATAGGCGATGTGAAGTATTCCAAAGTTTGAGGAAAGTAGGGCTGACTATAGCCAACACGCAGCAGTAGGCTAGCTAACACACACACACACACACACACACACGAGCTAACACGAACTGATGTGCTGCAGAATCGCAGCTAGAACAACATGTAATCAATCTATTTAAAATCTAATCTCCCAGACGTAGACTCTCGCCACTATCCTCATCTCACCGAGTAAACTCGTTAGGCGAGCGCATATTATATCCTAAAGCAATGCGTAACAGTCACATAACTCCATAGTTAGTTATCAAGAAGAGACAGCATAGATTGATCAAAGACACTGATCTCTCTCTCTCTCGCTGCGTCTCCATGTTTAATTTGGCCAAACCAACTAATCAGATATTGGAGAAATATATTATTTCGATGTGGCATTTTTATGATTGGCCGAATCGTCTGTAGCTCTAATGACTTGTCGGATTTTATTTTTTCTGGACTTGGCTTTTGGGGGGGCGTGCAGGCATTATTCCCCCTTCCCCACCCTAGACACGGCCCTGAGGGATTTATGGTTTTAAACAACACGATGATGGATAGTAAACTGTTCAACTGTGTCTGTAAGGCATGATATCGAAGACGTTGGTTAATGTTATCTCCCGTCTTAGCATGTGGTCGTTACATTATCCAAGTTACCAAGCTGACTGTCGCCCAAGTTCAACTAACGTTCGGGCGAAGCCTAGGTAGCCGGCGAGTAACCACATAAAATACAACAATCCCACTGCATTCACAAAAATAGCGTTGGTCTTACATTCAGGTCTGTAAGCTAGCTAGTCATATCCAGCCGGCATCACTGGTCTGCTTTTGCATGACTAGCTATCAATGTAGCCAGATATTCGGCTCAGTGGATACTTAGCAACCCAGTTACCCCATTATGTGCCCTCATTCTTTTACATTTATGACCGATGAAGCTGGACTCCTATACAATTACACACGGCCACACGCTTCTAACTGCTTATTCGTTTTTCAGAGGGTTATGCTATAACAGTTTTCTGCAAATAGACATTTAAGAAAAATAGATTGATTTTAGATTTCTTACCTAGTAAACCCTTCATTCTCGCTCTTGATGTCCAACAACTTTCAGCTCCAGAACCGATGGGACCTTCTTATTTACAACGACTGCCAAGGGTGGCGATGATGATATTGTGATCTAAAGGACAACAAAAAATTACAAAAGGAGATTGACAGCTGAGTGTGTGTTGTGACTCATCCCAATGACGGGTAAGATCTCCCTGAAAGAGACAACCTAAGGCAGGGTTGGGTCGACCCCTCAGGTCACCGAGTAATATAACTTGTGTTTCAAGGCTCGTCACTTTAATAAAAACAGGAGGGACTGAAGGAGATTATCTTTATTATGACTAAAGTGTGTAATGCATCAAATTCTCTCCTGATTGAATGTGTGGGTAAGGGTAGTGTGACAGAGGTTGAGTCTGTTGCACTAAACGGGGATTGGTGTGGCGTGCTGGAACACACACTCATCCTGCTGGGCTGGTTCAGGCCTTCGGTGCTGAGGCCGACACGGTTGTAATAGGCCTTGTATTACTAAATGGGCCTGGTGGAGTGTATGGGAGGGAATTGGAATGTCTTTATTGCATTTTGATTGCATATTATGTTTTTTTGTTAACATACATGTAAGCGTAGCATATGAACATATAGTCATGCATATGCTTGCACATGTATGCATCTTATGAACACCACACAAATTAGGTGGACCTAATTATCCCGGGATAGGTCTGCGCCTGGCCTGAGAGTCTTTCTTGGGATTGAAGTATGGTTTCTCCTGTGTGTTTATAATCTCACTTGTTTTCCACTGTCTTATTAATGTTTGTGATCCAATGTGTGTCAGGCGTCACTGCTTCAAGGCCATGATGGCAAGACGACCCCATGGCATGATAGCAGGTGCCTGGACATCGGGAGGGGTAGAGAGGCGGGGCACCCTGATGAGGTAATCAGCGGGGAGCCCTGTCCAAGGAGTGGGGTGATTGTCAATGTAGAGGGCAATAATTGGTGGTTATGTTCTATGGGTATGACCTTGCTTATTGGGTTTTAGCCAACTGTTGGCCTTACAGGCAAATGTATCAGGAAGTTATTCAGAGTTCTGTTAGCCTGCCCTTGAGATAGTTTGAGCCCTGTGTGCACATTGGTGGGTGCTGGTCACCACTTCAGTGTTCAAATATATTAAGATGAAGTATAAAAAGTGTACATTCATACCTTTGTAAAATATGATTATAAATAGTTTAGTAAAGCTCCTTTTCCTTGCTTTGATGATCAAACTGAAGCAATTCTCAAATGAACTGGACGAGGATTCATACATTGGAGAGAAACTTTTTAGAAAAATGTTTGCATATCCTCATGTCTTGCAAAGGCACACGTCAGCATGGATCTCCTTCTTGGTCGGACGCCAAACCCGGTGGAGGCCCGAGAGATGGGGCAGAAACACCCAACAAGAAAGGCCAATCTTCATCGCCACAGTCGACTTTAGTGGGTAAGGATGAGACCACGCCATTACAGCAAAAATGGTGGTGTACATTTAACACCCTAGGGTGTTCCTATGGGACCATGGTCTCGTATAAAACACCGTTGGGTGTTAAATGCACACCGGCGGTGTTGCTGTGATCCGATGCGCAGCTGTCGTCGGCTACTGGGGGCATCCTTGCCCGGCGAGGAAGGCAGGTTCGGGTGGCCTTAGGGTCCCTGCATTGTTCCGGGTGGGCCCCCAGGGTCCTTGCGTTGTGGGCACCGTCTGGATCTGCTGCCTCTGTAGCGGGTGTAGCTCGGCTAGTTCGCTAGTAAGCACAGTGACGTGCAGCAAAGCGAAGGCCTTGTAACAGCTAGGTTACCGTGACAGCACTCTCTGTCAACACAAACCTCGGGTTCAAAATAACGACGGTGCCCTTAGCTATTCGCCTTTAGCCGACTAGTAACACATTCGTCTTTTGGTATCTTTGGACGAGTGAGAGGTACAAGGTTCAAATGTCACTTTGGGCAAGTTCCCTCTCATCACTTGTTACACCTCCAACGGCTCAGCTTCCTCTCTGGTGTCTGGTCATGCATCGAGGTGTCACGTCCGTTGGTACCCCTCAGGCTAGGTGGCACCCGTTGGAACCCCTTCTCCCCACCATGATGACTCGGCAGTCGGCACAAGATACCACAAAGACAAATTATACCAACGTGTGATTCGTGCAGATAGTTCTTTGTAAATAAGAACATGTGTTCATACAAATATTACTCTTAAGCCACCAGATGACCAAATAAAGATCAAATTAATAAAATACATTATCAACAACTTTTTATCAACCTGTTATCAGGAATATCAATAAGTTCATATCATTTATAAAATATTGAAGCCAGAATGGCTGTAAGGACTTTAATCATCACTCCTAATGAAGAAAGGTGTAGAATGTAACAGAACAGTTTTTTAAAAATCATTTATATCACGTTGATATGATCTTATGTTCCGATCATTACACAAAAATAAGCCATAAATTTTTTTATTTAAATACAGTGCTTACAGTTGGCCAGGTACGTCAAGGTTATTTTCTTGCGCATGCGTTGTCTAAAATTGCAGATATGATACTTGGGTCAAGAACGCCTGCAGCTGGATAGTTGAACGCATTTATTCCTTTGTGGCCGCTGCATGTGCCCAGGTATACCGTCGGTTCTGGAGTTCAAAGCTGTCGGAAATCAAGAATGAGCATGAAGTGTTTATTTGGTAAGAAATCTAAAATCTATCTATTTTTAAAAGTTAATTATTATTTAAAAAAATATATATTTACAGAAAACCTATAGTTGGTTATCCTTAACATCTTTTGCATGCATGTACAAACCACAACTCCAAAAAAGTTGGCCAGTATGTCAAATGCACATAAAAGCAGAATTCAGTGATTTGTAAATTCTCTTTTACATATATTTAATTGAAAACAGTACAAAAAAATATATATTTAATGTTTTACCTTATCAACTTTATTGATTTTTGTAAATATACGCTAATTCCGGCAGTCAGCTAGGTAAGATACAGCTATCACATGCTATGACGGGAGATAACATTAGCCAGATGCCTTACCTCAAGAACAGACCGCTGGAAAGTTTACTATCCATCATCGTGTTGTTTAAAATGTTTAAAATGAATCCTCTCTATTTTGCTTTGGGAGCAAGCATTAGCTGCAGTTTAATGTGTTATATGGGTACTGAGTTGCGTTGTTTCCGTATGGCTGTACTTTGGAAAGCACATTTTCTGTATTTTTCTTTCTCGGTGTCCAGCGGGTACATTAACATGTACGTTAGCACTCATCGTGCACGGGCTCTACTCCCCAAGCGACGATGTGGTGGAGCTCAACCCGTCCAACTTCAACCGCGAGGTTATGCAGAGCGACAGTTTGTGCCTTGTTCAGTTTTACAAAACACAGTGAGTCTTCCAGCTGTGCGCTACGGGATCGGGGTCTGAGGAGTCCAGAATGCTTCTCAAAGCAGGACTGCTTATCTAGGATTCTATTTCTATTTAATTTGTATAATTTATTTTCCCCCCAGTATTGGTATGTGTGGCGTGACGTCAATTTCCAGCCTCACGAAACTGGCTTCCATTGAGAAAGAAAAAAAAACTCAAAATCTTGAAGTTTGACGGGTTATTAACCAAAGTCAAGTATGTGTGATTTATATGGAACACCGAGAGTGCCACAATAATAAATAAATGCATTTGCAAATATAAAAATGTATTGATGAAATAATCTGAAAATAAATAAATAAATAAATATTGAAATTAATAAGAAAAGGAATAAACAAAATACTTTACAATATAAATAAATCAACAAATCTGTAAATGATTATAGAAATGTACATTTATGTGCATGTAATTTAACTTATTACATTTTATATGTTTATTTAATATTTGATATAATGTTATTTTCACATTTATTTATTTCCATATATATTTTCTATTTATTTTCGTATATATTTTTATATATTTATTCATGTCTGTAGGCTATATATTTAGCTATTTATTTATTTTCATATATTTTTTCGTATTTCCATATTTTCTTACGAGCACAATCTGTCAAACAACTTGCTTCGGTCCGCCCACTAAATTCGACGGTCTAACCTATGTGTTACAGTCTATGGGTCAGAGGGTTTCAGAGCTGAAGACAGCGTTTTTCACTATGGTTTTTCAATGTGAGTCTAGCCATAGGCATTAGGAGAGTAACTATATAAGACTACGCAATCCTGGGAATTTCACCCAGGAAGTATATATAGCTTTATTTTACACAGAAATGGTTTCTCTTGGTTCTTTAACTTGAATAAAGACAGAAACATGTTTCCCATGAAAGTCAAATTTATTAAAATGCTAAGGTATCACGGGAAGTAGCTGTGGAGAGAATAAACACAGTGCAGTAAATAGAATCAACCAGCTTAAATAGAATCAACCAGCTTAAACAATATGAGGCAGTTTAACCTCAAATCAGTGGAAAACAGGTGACCCGGTGAAATTAACATCAGCAAGCATGCAAACGGTGAAGGGACGAAGCACTAAGCCTAACCCCACCCCCCCATGCCTGAACGGTAGTCTAACCCAGTGATTTTCAACCTCTGTGCCGCGGCACACTAGTGTGCCGTGAGAGATCGTCAGGTGTGCCCTGGGAAATTATCTATATCTATAACTTCACACTTAATTAGTAACACTTGGTTGGGGTGTGTGACTGGATTTTTTTTTTTTTAAAAAAAGCCTTGGCTCAAAAAAGGTTGAAAAACACTGGTCTAACCCATTACGAAAAGAACCTAGGAGGATACAGGAATCACGATAAACTACGATACAAAATAGAAAACAAATAATTTAAAAGAAACCAGTTGGTTTTCACAGATTGCATTTTGAAAGGGAAACTGCCCCTCCCCTTTTTTAAAAAACAGAATAAAGAGTTTGCTTTTCACATTTAAAAAAGGCAATATACAACCTACCCGCCATTTCTCTCAATAGTTAAGAAATTGACTTCTCCATTAATGTACTTGCTCATATTAAAAATGCTGTCGGACTGCAGCTCTATGCTCTGAACTGCTTTGAACCACGGACTGTAGAAAAGCATGTAGGCTGATTGACAGATATAATATACAGTCAAGCCGGAAATTCTGCACACCCCTTTCACCTTCTCCACGTTTTAGTATGTTACAGACTTATACTACAATAGATTGAGTTCATTTTTTGCCTCAAACATCTACACACAATAGCCAATAATGACGAAGTGACAACAGGTTTTATTGTAGTATAAGTATGTAACGTAATAAAACGTGGAGAAGGTGAAAGGGGTGTGCAGACTTTCCGGCTTGAATGTACATCTATATGGAAATAAATATGGAAAAATATATGGATATAAATAAATAGCTAAATATATACAGAGATAAATAAATAAATATATTCAAAGAAAGAAAAAAAAGAAAAATGTATATGGAAATAAATGAATAAATACTTGTAAAAATAAATATGACAAAATTTTATATATAAATTCATATAAATGTTTTTTACATTAATTGCACATACTTTACATTTCTTAATTAATTTCCAGATTTATGTACTTATTTATATATTTTTACATTATTTTATTTATAAATTTTTATGTTTGTTTTCAGTTTATTTTATTTATTTTTATCTTTCTACATTTATTTATAGATTATTTTATGAATTAATTTATTAATGTGGCACATAGATTTAGGGTATATGTACGTGTAACTACATACAATTGTGGCGCAAATGCCCAGCAGTTTTTTTATGATTACATGAATTCAGTTATCCACAAAATAGGTTTGCTTACGTAGAATAAAACCATATGAAGAAGTAAGTATGCATTTTGTGCTAGTACAGTGGATACATATAGGCAGCCATGCAGCATGACTGCTTCCCCATTGTTAAATTGGAGTTAATATGCCTAGGTCTATATGGCTGTCTGTGCAGTGTGGTTGGCCGTTTTCTTGGATAGCTTTGTTACCGTTCGATGATAAGTGACGTCATAAACGTTTTGCGCTGATGGTGAACACAGTGAGTTTGTTTCCGCAGATGTGGGTTCTGCCGGGAGTTTGCAGCTGAATGGAAGAAAGTTGCCACGGTCTTAAAGGTAAACTGCGCCTCAATGGGATGCTGGATAGCTCATCGGGTTAAGGCACCACGCTGTGATGCGTGAATGAGCCTCACGGCCTCGGAACGAATTCAGACTATGCCAGTGCTGGCTGTGGCCAGTAGGTCCACAGGGAAGGTTTAGTCAGACAGGGGTCTGCATTTCATCGCTCTTGGGCGCCCTCTACTGGCCAGTCAGGAAACTCGTAAGGTTCCGTCTCAAAGCAGCGTACGATGAAATGTCCCTCCTCTGACACTGCACTGCGAGAGCTCAGCTGCTGTCTGCAATGCGAAAAGAGACAGCTGTAGGACTGCACGTGTTTCGGAGGAGAGCCGTGGGTTTCCCAGCTGTCCTGTATTAGCAGGGTGGTTTGCACCATCCAGGTAGCAAAATGGAGGTTTAGAAAAAATGCAGCTTGAAAAAAACTTTTAAATCTTCCCCCATTGAGGATGTAAGATGCATTTGAAAGATCTTGATTTTGAGTTTTTGTGTGATGGGTTTTGTGGGATGGGTAGCTTTATAACATTATAACATACTGACATGAGTGAAACAGTGAGGACAATAATAGCATAGGTATAGCCGTAACACTGAGCTGGTTTTAATATTGACATTATATATCATTATGTTATCCTCTCAATGCTATCACTATATAGTCACTGGTACAACATTAAGATGAAGATGACCTAGACGTGGACTTGACTTTGATGTGATGATTAGATAAACACAAATGTGCGGTTGAGGTGAAGGCAGTCGATGTGTTGGTCATCCGTCAGGGCACAGTGAAGGTTTGTGCTGTGGATGTTCACTGGCACAAATCCCTGCGTGATCAGTATGATATCCAAAGCGTCCCCACCATCAAGATCTTTGGATCCAATAAGAACAAGCCTGAGGATTACAAAGGTAATGTGGTACTGATGAAATGGTACGATGGAAAAAACACAGGGCCAAATTACTTGAAATCATTTAGGAAAGATTGGGTAGCATTGCTTTGTAATAGAGCTAGTTTAATTATTGTGAGCTATGATAGCCAATATTGTTTGTACACTGCAAAAACCAAATCTCAACAAGCATTGTAATATTATATTTAGACTTTAGAATCTTAATTCTCTTACTTTTTTTGCTAAATAAGATTCTCTGGGGGTGAGATAGTTTTATTAATTTCAAGATTTGCCAGTGGGGAAAGATAATTTAACTAAAAAGTAACTTAAAACAAGCTAGTATTTTCCACTTTAGAGAAAAAAAAAGATTTTTAGTCTCAATACAAGACTAGCTTTGTAACTTTGCCTCATTTTGATACCAATACTTTTAACAGCAGGTCTTAATTAGTTACAGACAATGCTTTGTAGGCTATGTGTGAGTAACTTGGCAGTTTTGTATGTTGAAAACGTTTTTTGCTCAGAGGTAGATTTCTATCAAAAATAAACCATCACAAAAGTATAATCCACAATCATATTTACCATCCACGCACACACACCTTTCAATTTGTGTTTGTAGGTATAATCCACAAATGTGTTTTTGCCATCCACACGCAAACACCTCTGAATTTGTGTTTCGTAAATTCGCAAACCAAGCTTTTTGATTTGTAAATGTGAACATTGGAAACATATCTGAAAATGTTATTTGCATTTGTGAATATAATTTTTGCATTCATCCAAATGATGATTTACGAAACACAAAACTGTCCCTCAGGTTGTGATAGGCTGAAACATATTGTGCTGCGAGTGGGGCTGTTACTCAATGTCCCTCAGGTTGTGATAGGCTGAAACATATTGTGCTGCGAGTGGAGCTGTTACTCACTGTCCCTCAGGTTGTGATAGGCTGAAACATATTGTGGAGCTGTTACTCACTGTCCCTCAGGTTGTGACAGGCTGAAACATATTGTGGAGCTGTTACTCACTGTCCCTCAGGTTGTGATAGGCTGAAACATATTGTGGAGCTGTTACTCACTGTCCCTCAGGTTGTGACAGGCTGAAACATATTGTGGAGCTGTTACTCACTGTCCCTCAGGTTGTGATAGGCTGAAACATATTGTGCTGCGAGTGGGGCTGTGACTTTTTTTTCACTGAGCCTGTACTTTATCAGGATCTGTTTCTTCTGATGGAGAAGAGGTGTTCCGTGTGTATTCTCTGTTTAGGGCCCAAGATCAATTCAGTTTATTTTGGGATTTGGTACTGGTCTTTCAATGTTCAAAATATATGGTTTAGATTTGTTTCATAGTTTGGTTGACTCTAATTGGCAGTTATGAAGCAGTGCTGACCTGAAGCTGGTTTGTGTTAGTATACAATGATTAGTTCAGATAGCTTCAGAGAACCAGCTGACTGAGGGGATACTTTTCTGGGCTGACCTCTTGGGGTTTTAGAACTTTATACTGTAATGAGTTTTCCGGGCTAGTTTGTCAATGCTCAATGAAATTTAGTTCCCTTTTTTGGATTTAAATAATAATTGGATATTTGCCTAATTCAGCCCTGCCTCCATTGTTTGGTGCATTCTTATGTACCTGTGGGATATTTTTACTAAATTCTGCATGCAGACATTCAGCTGGATGATTATTCCCATCTAATGTAGTCTTGCTGATTGAGTGGACCCCATATTTCACTTCCATGTAGCACAATTGGCTGTATAACATCAATTATTTTTATCCAAATTATAACGGGGATATTTATTTTATGGAATCTTTTTTTTTAATGAATAAACATTGATTGCTTCACCAAGATTTTAAACATGCTGTGTCAAGTTTAAAGTTTAGGAGCTCTAGAATGTAGTAGTACAGTACAGGACAATGTACTGAGAGTATAGATTTATTTGTTACATGGTAAGGTGAATAAGGTATTTTCTATTAATTTTTTTTGCAAAAGCTCCTTTCTGGCTTTGTTGGAGGCAACGGTGTTGCTTTTTGCTCTTATGATTGATTCATGTTCTATTATCCGTCCATTATATCCGTCCCTATCAGTTTTTTTTTTCCCACAGGAGAGAAATACACTGCTCTAGTACAGCCCATGCTACACCGCTATAGTCTCGTTGTTGCAGACACCGCCCCTTTTATGGGAACGTGCACAGAGCTTGATTAATAAAGCCTGTGTTCACTTAGCAAGTTGATAACCTTGTACTAATGTTTGTAGTACCGGTTAAGCCAGATCGCTGTGGATAGGCTTTGTGAAGCTAGCAATGCGAAGAAACCCTGGATATGTGAGACTTCCTTCGTAGTATACCCCTCTGGGCTTTCTTTAGAAGACCATACTTTTTGTCTTTTTAAAATTTACTGTCAAGGCCCAGTTTTGACAGTATTTCTCCAGCAGATCCAAGTGCTGCTGTAAACCATCTCTCTCTCTCTCTCTCTCTCTCTCTCTCTCTCTCAATTACAGTTAAATTTCAAATTTCAAGGTGCTTTGCTTTATTGGTTTGACATGCACTGTGTTGCCAAAGCAACAACAACAATAATAATAATAATAATAACAATAATAATAATAATAATAACAATCAATACATTTAAAATAATCAACTCTTTAACGTGCAAACAAATAGATACACATTATACACGCTTACAACACAAACAACAACATACACATACTGTCATATGTATGCCATATAATATACAATAATAATTAATTAATTATGAACTAACTGCAGGTGTTGACACTTATTGTGCTTCTGTGTTGATGACAGGTTGCTACATACAAAGCAGCTAGTGTGTCCTTAACCCAGTAGAATGGGTAACATTTCTTCATCCGCAAGTGTGGCAAAATTTGGAAGTATTGTTTTTTCAAAGAACTGATTCTCTCTCTCTCTCTTAGGAGTTTTGAGGAGGAAGGAAATTGTAGCTATGGCAGTGAATACCCTGAAGAATGAGTTTAAAGACAAGTTGATTATGATGTCTTACGATTCTGAACCAGGCAAACAGGTGAGCTTTACCTGTGACCCGTTCTGTTCACCTCCTGCACTCCCACGGTCAACAGGACCAGGGGTGCGTGGTCACCTTCTGACCGTGATTGAGCTGTGGTTGTAAGGCAGAACCTCTGTGGAGTTTTTGTACAAGTAAACTGCAGATCCTCCTGTGAGGGGTTTCTGGATGTATTTAATTTTTTTAAATCCCTGTAGCTTGACTATGATTAGCTTGAGTCCGATTCATATCCTTACATCACTGTATCCGACTTGACTGAGAAATTGGCTTTTCTTCTGAGTAAATAAAGCAGGATGATAAAGAATGGGGTGATGAAGATCCCTGATAAAGCAGGATGATAAAGGATGGGGTGATAAAGATCCCTGATAAAGCAGGATGATAAAGGATGGGGTGATAATGATCCCTGATAAAGCAGGATGATAAAGGATGGGGTGATAAAGATCCCTGATAAAGCAGGATGATAAAGGATGGGGTGATAAAGATCCCTTATAAAGCAGGATGATAAAGGATGGGGTGATTATGATCCCTGATAAAGCAGGATGATAAAGAATGGGGTGATTATGATCCCTGATAAAGCAGGATGATAAAGGATGGGGTGATAATGATCCCTGATAAAGCAGGATGATAAAGGATGGGGTGATAATGATCCCTGATAAAGCAGGATGATAAAGGATGGGGTGATAATGATCCCTGATAAAGCAGGATGATAAAAAAATGGGGTGATAAAGATCCCTGACAAAGCAAAGATCCCATCCTCAAGTCCTGCTGAAGGGCTGAGGTATACGCTGGTTTCAGCACGTAAAAGTCAACGCTGCTTGGTTCCAACCAAAAGACCAGCAGACGCGATGGAGATTCTGTGGTAGACTAAAGGTTGAGGTCCACAGAGCAGTGACTGTCGGAGGCCCTGTTACTCAAATCATGGACCTTGTGGGCCTCCTTTTACCAAGGTGAGAAAACAGTCTGGCCAATCAGTAGCGCTAATTGTTCAGTTAATTACTTTGGAGAAAAGAAAACCTTTGCTGGACTTGTATTTTAGACATTCGAGGACCGGATTTGAGTATCCATAGTCAAAGGATCTTTTGCACTTCAGTTACAACGTGTCCAGAGCATCTGTGAGGGGCATATTCCATTAGCCTGGAGTGTTGCATTGTGGGACCGCATTGTGTCTATTTTCACCAATATTCAGAACTCAGCATTTATTTGTACAGTTGTACGTTTTGGTTGAAAACCTCTAATGCTAACCCTGGCCATACCTGTGTCTCTCAGATCTTAAATCAAGACGACCTGAAGAAAACCTGTGAAAACAACAAGCTGTGCATCATCTTTGTGGTCCCACACAAAATACAAGAAGGTTCGGCTGTGCCACGCCCAGCCCTGCCTGACTCAGTCTGAACCAGTCTCTGTGTTTCTTTTGTCGGGCTGCACAACACACACACACACACACACACACACACAGCGTTGTCCACTTGGCTGCTGGTGTAAAGTTTCTCATGCTTCCTGTTCACAGGTATGTCTGAGAGGAAGTCCTACCTGGGTCTGCTAAACACCATGGCTGAGAAATATGAGAAGATGAAGTGGGGGTGAGTACAGTGTTGTGGGTGCATTGGGGTCTGTACTGCATTACTGAGGTGGGGTCAGTAGATCCATAGTAATCAGCACAATTTAAGTTAAGTGGGTGTAATGTTGGGGTCAGTAGCTCAGTGCCTGTGTGCCTGCAGTTGACTGTGGGTCAGTAGCTCAAAGGCAGAGATGTATGGGGTCAGTAGTTATATTGCTGAGATGTACGGGGTCAGTAGCTCTATGGCTGAGGTGTATGGGGTAAGTAGCTCAAAGGCTGGGGTGCATGGGGTAAGTAGCTCAAAGGCTGAGGTGTATGGGGTCAGTAGCTCAATGGCTGAGGTGCATGGGGTCAGTAGCTCTATGGCTGAGGTGTATGGGGTCAGTAGCTCAACGGCTGAGGTGTATGGGGTAAGTAGCTCAAAGGCTGAGGTGTATGGGGTCAGTAGCTCAAAGGCTGAGGTGTATGGGGTCAGTAGCTCTATGGCTGAGGTGTATGGGGTCAGTAGCTCTATGGCTGAGGTGTATGGGGTCTGTAGCTCTATGGCTGAGGTGTATGGGGTCAGTAGCTTTATGGCTGAGGTGTATGGTGTAAGTAGCTCTATGGCTGAGGTGTATGGGGTCAGTAGCTTTATGGCTGAGGTGTTTGGTGTAAGTAGCTCAAAGGCTGAGATGTACGGGGTCAGTAGCTCAAAGACTGAGGTATATGGGGTAAGTAGCTCAAATGCTGAGGTGTATGGGGTCAGTAGCTCAAAGGCTGAGATGTATGGGGTCAGTAACTCTGTGTCTGTGGCTCTATAGATGGCTGTGGACAGAAGCTGGCGCTCAGATGGACCTGGAGAGTGATCTGGGCATTGGCGGGTTTGGCTATCCCGCCATGGCAGCCATTAACATCCACACAAGGACGGTCGCCCTGCTGAAAGGCTACTTCAGCGAGACTGCCATTCAGGAGTTCCTCAGGTGCAGTACTCCAGTCAAACTCCTCCCTCTCACCCCTCAAGTAGTGAACCGTCTGCTGTGGGGCTGACTAGCAGGAAGTCCAATGTGGCTTCTTGAAAAGCTTTATGGGACATGGAGTCTCCTGTACAAGCAGGGTTTTTCCCGGCATGAAAAGGGCCTTCGCCGTTCCCCATCATTGGGCCAGCGCTTGCGGTCGCACGTAGGGTCATCCCACACTGGTAGTATTGAAGTATCCTTAATTGACCCCTAATATCATGGTCTAAAATGCTTGGCAAATTTTTATTTTATTTTGCTAGTACAAACCGGCAAAATACAAAAACGTCAGAAAATAGAAATTGTATCAAAAGTGCAAACATAAAAAAAGATCATGAAATGAAACAAAAGTGCATGAAGCCGTCTCTTCAACACCACATACCACAGCCCAGCATTGAACATTTGACGCCTTTTTTTGTTTGCAGGAAAAAACCTGGCCAATTGACCTGTCACACAAACAAACTTCATTATCCAGAATGCACTTTGTTCCCTTTGTTCATAAATTGACTCTGGATTTCAGCGCCCTGTGGTTTGAGTGAACTGAAATCCATTCACTTATTCATATGCAATCACTTTTAAAATTTGTATGAAATTTTTTTATGCTGTACCAAACTGTCAAGACAAATGTAATGAACCACGTTGTGTCCTGGGTACCTATTATCCCCAGTTCCACTCTGTGGGGAAAAAATATCTGGGGGGAACCCTGCTAGATATAACAAAATGAACAATAGAAAATGTATATAAACATGTCATGATGAGAGATGATTAGTAGAAACGTGTGAAACACATTTAAAATCCTGTCTCCTTTCCAAAGTGCTATGCATCAGCGGATGCATTCGTTTTAAATCTCCACCCCACGCAGCCCATATGGGAAGCAGATTCGTGCAGCAGCCCGACACCCTTCTTCAGCATCCTGAGAGGAAGTAGACGGGTAGCTTCTCAAAGAGCAGAGCAGCGAACCAATGCTCTGCCTGAAGAAAGTTCCCACGTCCATGCGTGCAGTGAGGCGAAACATCTGAGAACTGGTCACTGCTGTTTCAAGGCTGACCACACTGCAAAAACCAAATTGTAACAAGCATTTTAATCTTATATTTAGACTTTCGAATCTTATTTCTGTTACCTTTTTGCTAAATAAAACAAACTGCCAGTGGGGTGAAAAAGTAACTTAAAACAAGCTAATATTTTCCACTTTTGAGAAAAAAAAAAGATTTTAAGACTCATTATAATCCTGGTCTTGTTGCGAACGTTGCTCAGTAGAGCCAGTCTAGTGTAGATTCCAGTATGGGTCTTTCGGCCCCCTTTTTCAATGTAAGTCAATGGTATCAATATGGTCAAAATACAAAGACCATCATTTTTCCCACAAGAACATGTCGTCACAAAAGGTGTTTTGTCTTCATCTAATGTCTCCCCATGTTTAGTTATTGTGTCATTTGGACAATACTATATTTTCTGGACCAATCGGGAACAGTTTGCATCACTGCCTACTGGGCCTAGTCACTGTGGGTCACTCGTGGTATCTCACGTGCGTATTGGATGACCCATTGTTTCTCTCTATCTCTCGCTCTCTCTCTCTCTCTCTCTTCTTTTCTCAGATTATCAGAGGACTGCATTGTGGCGCTAAAATAAATACGTTTCTAGTAAATAAATAATAACTGAAGTTTTAATAATTAGTTTTCCCTTTTTCCCGGTTTGGCGCTCGCAAATTTTACTTTGGCGAACATCAAAGATTTCTCTATGCAGAAAAACCATTGAGCATGCATTGGTTTCAGCCTATATATGTATACGATGTCAACAAGGTAACCGTTCACCGTGCTTCTTTCGCATTATTTAAACGGAACGGAGCCGCCAACCGACGGTGGCGCTAACTGTCACTTTCAGGCTCATGGGATTTGTGCGGTAAAAGTGTGAAAGACACGGCAGCTTTTCGAAGATTTTAATTCCATTGATTTCCGTCTTTTCAGCGGCCTCTTGGAGGAGACAGTCGATACTGTGAAACTCAAGAGAGGGGCACTGCTCAAAATCCACACCGTCGATTTCTTGGACAGCAAGGAAATTGAAGGATGGATGTCTGGATGGGGCGATTAATATAATTATATTAATTAATCATATAATTACAGACAAACTCATGGACCTCTCTCTGGCCCTCAACTGCTTGCTCTCTAATACTTGCTCTTCTTCCATCTTTTAATTTCTCTCACTCATTTTTTCTCTCATTCTCTCTGAAGTTGGATATCAGGGCTGTTGGGGATATTGCCATCATATCATGTGTGTTTAATTCTTTGATTCAGTTGCTTTATGCATTATATAATCATATCTAATTATAGCTACCTCTAATCATTTAATATCTTATATTTATAATCATCTATAGAATGTACCCAGTATAAGATGGGACGCATTCTTCACTGTGTGAGATTGGTTATTTGTCAGTTGAATCACTTAAATCTTTAAAATAGCTGTTGTTGAACTTTAGTCTGATTGACTTCTAATTCGTATAAGCTAGGGCATATTGACAAAGAAAGTTAGTTCCCCTGGGACTGAGAGTGGGGGGGGGTGCCTGATGTAACAAAAACATGGGGTAATTCTATTTCCTTTGTGGCATCCTTAGCCCAAGTTGCCTGGTTACAACCTCTGGTGGTTGCTTGGCAACATGGTACCATTCCCCCTCCCAGCTCCTCTAATAACTCCTTTGGGCAAAAGTTGTGTCTCGTGACATGATAGATAATATTCTTAGTTTATCAATACTGTGACCAATGATTTTACACATTCCTCCTTGTTTGTGCGCTGGTATAAGACTCACACAAAGTGGTTTTGAGAACCTTCACTGAATGTTTATCGCGCTGATGTGTTGCTTCTACCAGTGCTGTTATTTTTTTCTTCTTTAATAAAGTGCCTTTTCTCAACTCTGTCTGGACTTTAAAGTTTTTCCTTCAGTTGGCCTCAGGAACTGATAGAGTATTTGAAGAGGGAATCCAGCGAATAAACCCATCTGATTCAGTGTTTCCCACAAATGTACTTGTGGTGGTCGTCTGTGGACTGGAGGGGGTGTGTGGGGGGGGGGAGTAGCAGTTACTTATATTAAAGTAAAATATTAAAGTAAAAAAGTATTAAATAGTTTGCATGAATTAAACAGATATGATAAACAAATAACAAATGGTCTATGTGTCACATAATTAATGAATTTGTTCATTACAACTGCACTCCAATATTGCTCTCCAGGCTGCAGATATACGGTTTGAGTTTGGGCAACTGAGGGCGGAAGTTTTATTTTAGGATATCTTCTTTTAGAACTCACCAAAATGGACTATTTAATAACATAATTCATTATATGGTAGGTATACAAACTCACTTACAGCTAAAAAAAAAAAGAGCAAGTGATCTAGACTGTACTTATCCTTTAATGTGCATCAGAGCAGAGTGCGAAGTCCCTCTTCATAAAACCTTTCGTACTTTGTTTAGATTTGCATTGGAGTTGTCCAAAATTTTAATGCATATCGAGACATCTTGAAGAGTAAGGTTCTCAGTAACTATATGACCTGCCAAGGAGCAGTACTAGTCTTCTACAGGAGGCCCAGATAACATCCTGCAAACATTTATGCTAGCATAAAGACTAATCTCTTCAATGGGCTTTCAAGGTCAATTCACACAGCACTAAAGATTGGTCTTGGGCCACAGTTATGGATAAATTTTACAGTTTATGTGTGTGAGGCTGAGGCAGTATTAATGAAATATAGTCACAATGGGTTGGCCTATCTATAATTAAAAACATAATAGCCATGGTTAAAAAGCTTGTTTGTGAAGATAACACTATAGAAACAAACACCACTTCAGGAGAAGGAGGTTCACTAAACTATTTATAATCTGGTTTATTAAACAATTTATAACATTTCTCTTAAAGCAAATTCTTTAAATTCATTCTGAGTTTCAGACAGCAGCCATATACAGAAAGAACGGTTCATTAAAATTGGGCCCTACCTTTTAACTGATGGGTTCAGTTTTGTCCTATAAGAGTAATTATGCATGTGTGTGTTGGTCAATGATTTGATGTAGCAGATGATGGCTGATCTTTGGACAGGCCTCTGCCCTCCCTGACCGGACATCTAGGTCCCATAAGTTATTGTGCATGACTAATGGCGTGAGTTGTTGATGAACAAAAGCGTGTTATTTGGGAACATTTTGGAGACATGCTCTCACAGACAATGTAAACATTGCATCAAACTCAAGGCCTCCGAGGGTATTTAAGCTTGGCTAGATGACCAGTGTGTGGAAGGTTACTGGACCACAATTTGTGCTGTGTCTTGGTGATCTTCCTGCTGGTTAGTGTTATTTGAAATAAACTTTAGTTTCTCTAGTAAAGTGTTTGTTGTGTTGAGTGAGTTCCTGCATTGTCCTGACTTGGGTTATTTGGAAAGAAACCGGTTGCTAACATAACCGTACCAAATACAATTTCAGTCCTGTGTTGTCTGTGTAATTGTGAGTATTGTATCATGAAAACAAGGTGGCAAAATCCCCAAAAACATTACGTACGGTAGATCCTGCATTACGTACAGTAGATCCTGCATTACGTACAGTAGATCCTGCATTACTAAAAAGATTAATTAACAAGCAAAGTAACTGAAGTAATTCACAAATAAACTTGATTAGGATTCATACATTGGAGAGCACCTCAGACAATATTTTCCTAATGTTTTCTAGTGTTTTCCTAATATTTCACAAAGGTATGAATATGTAACTTTTATTTTTCATCTAAATATATTTGAACAGTGAAGTGGTCACCAACACCCCAGGAACATACTTCAAGAACTCCAAGGATGATAACAGCAGGTCCATTACTAATGTGCACACAGGGCTCAAACTATCTCAAGGGCAGGCCTACAGAACTCTGAATAACTTCCTGATACATTTGCCTGTAAGGCCAACAGTTGGCTAAAACCCAATAAGCAAGGTCATACCCATAGAACATAACCACCAATTATTGCCCTCTACATTGACAATCACCCCACTCCTTGGACAGGGCTCCCCGCTGATTACCTCATCAGGGTGCCCCGCCTCTCTAGCCCTCCCGATGTCCAGGCACCTGCTATCATGTCACGGGGTCGTCTTGCCATCATGGCCTTGAAGCAGTGATGCCTGACACACATTGGATCCCAAACATTAATAAGACAGTGGAAAACAAGTGAGATTATAAACACACAGGAGAAACCATACTTCAATCCCAAGAAAGACTCTCAGGCCAGGCGCAGACCTATCCCGGGATAATTAGGTCCACCTCAGTATGGTGTGCTAAAGATATAACCTGGCCCTATACATGTGTCAACGCAAGCATATACATGACTATATGTTCATATGCTATGTATACATGTATGTTAACAACAGAACATAATATGCTATCAAAATGCAATCAAGACATTCCAATTCCCTCCCATACACTCCACCAGGCCCATTTAGTAATACAAGGCCTATTACAACCGTGTCTGCCTCAGCACCGAAGGCCTGAACCAGCCCAGCAGGATGAGTGTGTGTTCCAGCACGCCACACCAATCCCCCTGTTTAGTTCAACAGACTCAACCTCTGTCACACTACCCTTACCCACACATTCAATCAGGAGAGAATTTGATGCATTACACGCTTTAGTCATAATAAAGATAATCTCCTTCAGTCCCTCCTGTTTTTATTAAAGTGACGAGCCTTGAAACACAAGTTATATTACTCGGTGACCTGAGGGGTCGACCCAACCCTGCCTTAGGTTGTCTCTTTCAGAGAGATTTTACCCGTCATTGGGATGAGTCACAACACACAGTCAGCTGTCAATCTCCTTTTCTAATTTTTTGTTGTCCTTTAGATCACAATATCATCATCGCCACCCTTGGCAGTTGTTGTAAATAAGAAGGTCCCATCGGTTCTGGAGCTGAAAGTTGTTGGACATCAAGAGCGAGAATGAAGGGTTTACTAGGTAAGAAATCTAAAATCAATCTATTTTTCTTAAATGTCTATTTGCAGAAAACTGTTATAGCATAACCCTCTGAAAAACGAATAAGCAGTGAGAAGCTTGTGGCCGTGTGTAATTGTATAGGAGTGCAGCTTCATCGTTCATAAATGTATAAGAATGAGGGCACATAATGGGGTAACTGGGTTGCTAAGTATCCACTGAGCCGAATATCTGGCTACATTGATAGCTAGTCATGCAAAAGCAGAACAGTGATGCCGGCTGGATATGACTAGCTAGCTTACAGACCTGAATGTAAGACCGACGCTATTTTTGTGAATGCAGTGGGATTGTTGTATTTTATGTGGTTACTCGCCGGCTACCTAGGCTTCGCCCGAACGTTAGTTGAACTTGGGCGACAGTCAGCTTGGTAACTTGGATAATGTAACGACCACATGCTAAGACGGGAGATAACATGAACCAACGTCTTCGATATCATGCCTTACAGACACAGTTGAACAGTTTACTATCCATCATCGTGTTGTTTAAAACCATAAATCCCTCAGGGCCGTGTCTAGGGTGGGGAAGGGGGAGCAATGCCTGCCCGCCCCCAAAAGCCAAATCCATAAAAAATAAAATCCGACAATATGAAGTTATTAGAGCTACAGACGATTCGGCCAATCATAAAAATGCCACATCGAAATAATATATTTCTCCAATATCTGATTAGTTGGTTTGGCCAAATTAAACATGGAGACGCAACGAGAGAGAGAGAGATCAGTGTCTTTGATCAATCTATGCAGTCTCTTCTTGATCACTAACTATGGAGTTATGTGACTGTTACGCATTGTTTAGGATATAATATGCGCTCGCCTAACGAGTTTACTCAGTGAGTTGAGGATAGTGGCGAGAGTCTACGTCTGGGAGATTAGATTTTAAATAGATTGATTACATGTTGTTCTAGCTGCGATTCTGCAGCACATCAGTTCGTGTTAGCTCGTGTGTGTGTGTGTGTGTGTGTTAGCTAGCCTACTGCTGCGTGTTGGCTATAGTCAGCCCTACTTTCCTCAAACTTTGGAATACTTCACATCGCCTATATGTGTAGCCTAAAATATACTGTATATAAAAAAATTATATAAATGAAACGATGAGCCAATTACAGTACCTTAGTTTTTAAATCGAAGATAGCACAAAGAGACTGAAATGATGAAGGAATATAGCTCATCTTTCATATACTTGTTTCCATATAAGATTATGTAATGATTTGGTATTATTGGGTATAAATAAAGTTGTCCTCCTATAAAACGAGGGAGTAGAGGTGGGTTTAAAATGTAATAAAATTATCTAATCCACTAATATACGGATTAGCCTATACTTTAGCTTCATATGAAAGCATCTCAAATCTCATCTACGGCTTTGAAGAAGAAAAAAAAATCTTCAAAATGAAATAAAACATTTTATTTTAGAAAATGCCCTGTGTGCGGTTGTGTAGAAATGCAGGAAATTAGTTTTAAAAGGCTCACATTTTTCTGGGAGAGGACCCCCAGACCCCCGCTACTCCCCCCCGTGCCCCGCCAACATCTCTTCATGCCCCCCCCCCAATGAAAGCAGTCTAGGATCGGCCCTGTCCCTCTCTATTATGCCGCGGGAGCAAACGATAGCTGCAGTTTAATCTGCGATGCTTTTGCGTACTGAATCGTGTGGATTCCGTATGGCTGTACTTTGGAAAGTGTTGCCTGTTGATTGGGCTGAAGCTAACTGACTGTTTTCCTCTCACTAACCTGCTCTTCTGTGTTTTTCCGGTGTCCAGCCAGTATATTAGAATGTACGTTAGTACTCACCGTGCACGGGTTATACTCCCTAAACGACGATGTGGTGGAGCTGGATTCCGTCAACGACTTCAACCACATGGTTGAACGGAGCGACAGTTCGTGGATTATCCAGTTTTACGCACCATGGTAAGGCTTTCGGTTGTGCGCTCCGAGATCACGGCCTATAACACGTCTCAGAGCAGGACTGCTGATCAAGGATTACATTTGTATTTTAGGTCAAAATAGATAAGGTTAGGACATGAATTAGCGGATTAAATAATCATTTACACATGCACATGCTTGGCATTTTCTGAGTTATGAATAATTGAGTTCTAAAAAGATAGTCATTGGTACTTTATCAATAGTAGCAATAAAACCATATAGAGAAGTGAGTAGCACGTTGTGCTGGGACAGTAGACAGTGTTGTATGGCAAGCCGTTTAAGCTTTTCTTCAACTTGTTTTTGATATCAATAATTAAATTTTAACTAGTTCTAATGTTAATGAGTTTCATTTAAGATGCATTCATGAAGGTGGCTGAGGTAACATTTTAATTGTGACTTGTAATTGTAACATTTAAATATGAATAATTGTATTTTAATGTATGTTTAATGTATTTTTTTGTATCAAAATGGATCAAAAATAAGAGGCAGCATTCAAATGAATGGGGAAAACTCTTGAATTATAAGTAGTTAAAATTGAATTGTTGTTATCAATCATTGACTTATAACTAGTTAAAATGTAATTATTGATATAAAATTAGAATTATACATAGAAATATAAATATGAATTATTTATCAAAAACAAGTTAAATAAAAGCTTAAATGGTATACCATATACAAACTGAAGTCTTTATATAAAAAATTTGAATGATAACTACTTAAAATTGAACCCTTAATATCAAAAACAATTTGAATAACCAATAACTTACACTTTTGGCACTCTTGCCGACTGGCTATTTATTCATTGTTAAATTTGAGTTAATATACCTAGGCCTGTACAATCGCTGTCTGTTTCACATAGAGCTGACTGTAGTGTGTTAATATACCTAGGCCTGTGCAATCGCTGTCTGTTTCACATAGAGCTGACTGTAGTGTGTTAATATACCTAGGCCTGTACAATCGCTGTCTGTTTCACATAGAGTTGACTCTAGTGTGTTAATATACCTAGGCCTGTACAATCGCTGTCTGTTTCACATAGAGCTGACTGTAGTGTGTTAATATACCTAGGCCTGTACAATCGCTGTCTGTTTCACTTAGAGCTGACTGTAGTGTGTTAATATACCTAGGCCTGTACAATCGCTGTCTGTTTCACTTAGAGCTGACTGTCGTGTGTTAATATACCTAGGCCTGTACAATCGCTGTCTGTTTCACTTAGAGCTGACTGTCGTGTGTTAATATACCTAGGCCTGTACAATCGCTGTCTGTTTCACTTAGAGCTGACTGTCGTGTGTTAATATACCTAGGCCTGTACAATCGCTGTCTGTTTCACATAGAGCTAACTGTCGTGTGTTAATATACCTAGGCCTGTACAATCGCTGTCTGTTTCACATAGAGCTGACTGTCGTGTGTTAATATACCTAGGCCTGTACAATCGCTGTCTGTTTCACATAGAGCTGACTGTCGTGTGTTAATATACCTAGGCCTGTACAATCGCTGTCTGTTTCACTTAGAGCTGACTGTAGTGTGTTAATATACCTAGGCCTGTACAATCGCTGTCTGTTTCACATAGAGCTGACTGTAGTGTGTTAATATACCTAGGCCTGTACAATTGCTGTCTGTTTCACATAGAGCTGACTGTCGTGTGTTAATATACCTAGGCCTGTACAATCGCTGTCTGTTTCACATAGAGCTGACTGTCGTGTGTTAATATACCTAGGCCTGTACAATCGCTGTCTGTTTCACTTAGAGCTGACTGTAGTGTGTTAATATACCTAGGCCTGTACAATCGCTGTCTGTTTCACATAGAGCTGACTGTCGTGTGTTAATATACCTAGGCCTGTACAATCGCTGTCTGTTTCACATAGAGCTAACTGTCGTGTGTTAATATACCTAGGCCTGTACAATCGCTGTCTGTTTCACATAGAGCTGACTGTCGTGTGTTAATATACCTAGGCCTGTACAATCGCTGTCTGTTTCACATAGAGCTGACTGTCGTGTGTTAATATACCTAGGCCTGTACAATCGCTGTCTGTTTCACTTAGAGCTGACTGTAGTGTGTTAATATACCTAGGCCTGTACAATCGCTGTCTGTTTCACATAGAGCTGACTGTAGTGTGTTAATATACCTAGGCCTGTACAATCGCTGTCTGTTTCACATAGAGCTGACTGTAGTGTGTTAATATACCTAGGCCTGTACAATCGCTGTCTGTTTCACATAGAGCTGACTGTAGTGTGTTAATATACCTAGGCCTGTACAATCGCTGTCTGTTTCACATAGAGCTGACTGTAGTGTGGTTGCTCGTTTTTTTAGATAACTTCATTACTTACTGTCCATAAGTTATTCCTGATCATAAGTGAATCACAACCCTTTTGCGTTGACGGTGAACACAGTGTGTTTGCTCACCCAGGTGTAAACATTGCCAAAGTCTGGTGGCTGAATGGAAGGATGTTGCCAAAGGGTTCAAGGTAAACTGTGCCTTGATGGACCTAGATCAAATACTTACGCCATTTTGCTGACAACAGTGAACATCTTGCAATAGCAAAATGGAGTTTGAAAAATGCAATAACCCCCCCCCCCCGACATTAATGCTGTATGATGCATTGCAATGTCAATGACTGTTGACTGTTCATTTTGAGATTTTGTGTGCTGGGTGATTGTAGCATTATAACATTGACATGATTGTAACAGGGAGGAGATCATAACATAGGCATGACTGCATCACTGAGCTGGTTGTGTTATCCTCTCAAAGTTGTCACTATGTAGTCACTGGTGGAACATTGAGATAAAGATAACCTAGACATGACCTTGATGTGGTGATAAAATAAACACAAATATAAGGTTGAGGTGAAAACTAACCGATGTGTTGGTCATCCATTAGGGCATAGTGAAGATGGGCGTGGTGAACACCGATCAGGTCAAAGAACTGGCTGAACGTTACAGCATCACAAGCGTCCCCACCATCAAGATTTTTGGGACCAATAAGAGAGAGCCTGAGACAGGTAACATGTGGCTTTTCTGAAAAGAGGTGCATAGAGAAGCTTGAAGTGGGCCTGAATAGCTGCAGTGTGCCAGAATGGTGTGCTTTGTAGTTATTAATAATAATAATAATAATAACTTTATTTGTATAGCACTTTTCATACAAAGCATACAGCTCAAAGTGCTTTTACATTCCAGCACAGAATAATTTATAAATGATAAAAAATAATTTAGATAATTTCAAAGAAAATGTAAATGATAATAAAATAGAAGAAAAAAAAATAGAAAAAAGCAATAAAATCAGCTTACAGTATACAAAATCGAAGGGGGGACTATGGACCTGTCTCCATCCGTTTGTCCATTTTTATAATTTCTCCTTTTGTCTCACTGTATTATCATGTGTCTGCCACAAGGTGGCGGCAAACCCATTATAACCTAGAACTGAATGCCGCACGCCCTCTCGTTTTTTCTCTTAGCTACTTACAAATGTATCTAGCTAAGTGTTAGACACGTGTATTTTATTGGGTCGCTGTTGTAACTCCACTAAATGCAATGTTATGGTCCTTTTTCTGCTCGCAACGTGTGTAGGTTGGGGCTGAGTCATGGTAATTGGGCCACAGGTATTATATTCTGATGTGTATAGAAATGTCTTCTATATTGGCAATCTCGCTCAAACTGATCAAATGATCATTGATAGCTAAAGTTTATTATTTATGATTATCTAAACAGACTTGATGCAATAACATTATGTTGGATTACGGAGGTAATGTTTTGTCCAAGCATCAGAAAACTTGTGTTGTTACTCAAACATATGATGAAAAAAAGACAGTAGCCTACTACTTTGACGCCCTTTCTTGTCGATGTAGGCTATATTACCAATAAGAAGAAATAATAGACAATGCATTTCAGAAAGATAACTGAGCTTCCCACAAATATTATACAGCTGTACAAGCAGTAGGTTTAATGTTTTGGGAATTGTTAGCTAGAAAGCAAGCTAGCTTCCACACAAAACAAAGATGGCGACAAAAATGTTCTGAAAACCATGTTCTATTCACTAAAATAACCTCTCTCTCTCTCTCTCTCTCTCTCTCACCCTCTCTCACTCACTCTCTCTCTCACTCTCTCTCCTCTCTCTCTCTCTCTCTCTCTCTCTCACAATTCAATTTCAATTTCAAATGCTTTATTGGCATAAAATACACACAGTAAATATTGCCAAAGAAAACACAAAATATACAGTACAATGTGAACATTAATTACTACAAATACAATTATTTTAAAAATTACAGTTGAAATAAAATAATAGTAACATTTTTTTGCTGTCTTGGTGTCACTCACTGTGTCTCAGGCTGTGGCAGGCAGAAATATATTGTGCTGCAGGGTCATGCAGCTCCTTCCGCCCCGAGGAGAATGCAGTAATATATTGTGCTGCAGGGTCATGCAGCTCCTTCCGCCCCGAGGAGAATGCAGTAATATATTGTGCTGCAGGGTCATGCAGCTCCTTCCTCCCCGAGGAGAATGCAGTAATATATTGTGCTGCAGGGTCATGCAGCTCCTTCCTCCCCGAGGAGAATGCAGTAATATATTGTGCTGCAGGGTCATGCAGCTCCTTCCTCCCCGAGGAGAATGCAGTAATATATTGTGCTGCAGGGTCATGCAGCTCCTTCCTCCCCGAGGAGAATGCAGTAATATATTGTGCTGCAGGGTCATGCAGCTCCTTCCTCCCCGAGGAGAATGCAGTAATATATTGTGCTGCAGGGTCATGCAGCTCCTTCCTCCCCGAGGAGAATGCAGTAATATATTGTGCTGCAGGGTCATGCAGCTCCTTCCTCCCCGAGGAGAACGCAGTAATATATTGTGCTGCAGGGTCATGCAGCTCCTTCCGCCCCGAGGAGAATGCAGTAATATATTGTGCTGCAGGGTCATGCAGCTTCTTCCTCCCCGAGGAGAATGCAGTAATATATTGTGCTGCAGGGTCATGCAGCTCCTTCCGCCCGAGGAGAATGCAGTAATATATTGTGCTGCAGGGTCATGCAGCTTCTTCCTCCCCGAGGAGAATGCAGTAATATATTGTGCTGCAGGGTCATGCAGCTTCTTCCTCCCCGAGGAGAATGCAGTAATATATTGTGCTGCAGGGTCATGCAGCTTCTTCCTCCCCGAGGAGAATGCAGTAATATATTGTGCTGCAGGGTCATGCAGCTCCTTCCGCCCCGAGGAGAATGCAGTAATATATTGTGCTGCAGGGTCATGCAGCTTCTTCCTCCCCGAGGAGAATGCAGTAATATATTGTGCTGCAGGGTCATGCAGCTCCTTCCGCCCCGAGGAGAATGCAGTAATATATTGTGCTGCAGGGTCATGCAGCTTCTTCCTCCCCGAGGAGAATGCAGTAATATATTGTGCTGCAGGGTCATGCAGCTCCTTCCGCCCCGAGGAGAATGCAGTAATATATTGTGCTGCAGGGTCATGCAGCTCCTTCCGCCCCGAGGAGAATGCAGTAATATATTGTGCTGCAGGGTCATGCAGCTCCTTCCTCCCCGAGGAGAATGCAGTAATATATTGTGCTGCAGGGTCAAGCTCTACGAGCTTTTTCTTTTAATGCATTGACTGCCAGATCAAAGCTCCCTGATTAACTGATTTGTATTCCTAGGTAATCATAACTTTGTGTATGTTCTAGGGCGGTGCTTCCTCGACTAAAGCAGTGTCAGCCTTTGAGTGAAGTATTCTGTTCTTTTTTTCCCAATTTTTATTGCACACTTATTTTGCATATATATAGATTTAATTATATCATAAGCTTTACCCCCTACACCACTTTGCAGAATTTTGTAATAGAGGCCCTCATGCCAAATTGAATAAAATTTTTGAAGTCTATAAAGCAGGCACAAATTTTTCCTTTGTGTTTTTGGTGCACATGTTAATTACAGTTTTTCACAATTGTTAACACACGTTTCTCAAAACAATAACGGCTTTCTCAAAACTGCACACACAAAACTGAAAACCTCACACACAAAATGCTAAACCTGACACTCCCTTTGCAAGATGACTCTTTGCTATCAAATCTCTTAACTGTTCACAAAATGGAACTCGTGTTTTCATTTGGTACACACAGCCATATTTTCAAATGACACACACATACCATTCATTGAGTACACACAACTAAGCATTTGCTGCACACTACCAAGCATTGAAGTGCAAAATTGAAAACACAATCATAGAAATGGAACACACCATATGAATGACAATGACTCTGGAGAATGAGCCATTTCTCCTTTTGTAAAATGTCTCAGTGTAGGCCTACTCTTTTCATAGTCAAACATAAAACAGCACACAAATATGCAGCAAAAACAAGTTTTATTTCGGTACACACAGAGAACAGTACAGTACTGTAAACCGGCCTGCTCAACCCCCCCCCCCCTTCACAAAAATGAATTAGGCATCACGCCTCCGGTTCCTGTCTGGCCAGAGGGCCTCATCCACATCACAGGCAATGTTCTCCCTGTCCAAGCAGCGTTGGAAGAAACGCCTCGAGTGGCGCATGAAGCCCTGACAGGCCTCAACACTCACGTCGCCACAAGCCTCCTCCTTGTCCTCCTCCTCCTCCTCCTTGTCCTCCTCCTCCTCTTCCTCCTCCTTGTCCTCCTCCTCCTCCTTGTCCTCTTCCTCCTCCTTGTCCTCCTCCTCCTTGTCCTACTCCTCCTCCTCCTCCTCCTCTTCCTCTCCCTCCTCCTTCTTGTCCTCCTCTTCCTCCTCCTCCTCTCACTCTTACCCCTCTCCTTCTCTGGTTGTCTCTCTCTTCAAAGTTCTCCATTGTTCACCAAACAAAACAGAGGCTCAAGGCACTTTTATGCTGCAGTCCTGATTGCAAATTGTTCAAAAGACCTGAATGTTTAGAGATTTGAATATTTGTGTGTTGTAGGTTGATGCTGAGATTTTACTTGAGAAGTGTGTGCAACAACTGAACATTGTGTGTAGTGTTTTGACAACAAGGTGATGTGTAATTGACATCAGAGTGTAAAGAAGGAAAGTCAGAGTCTAATGCAGATAAGGGAGTGTGAAGTAGTGCCAAATTGGGTCGAGCGATTGGTACATGAAGTGAAGGTTGTGCAAATTGTGCCGAAATTTAGCTTTTTGTGTGTTAACAATTGTGAAAAACTGTAATTAGGGTATGTAGGGTGTAAATATGATCACTAGTGTGATGTTTTGGAAGAAAGCCAATCTTACTCTTATTGAAGACATTGTGCTCGGTAAGGAAGGCCTGTATTCGGGCGTTTAGAATACTGCAGAAAACCTTCCCCAGGTTACTGTTACATTACATTACATTACATTACAGTCATTTAGCAGACGCTTTTATCCAAAGCGACGTACAGTAAGTGCATATAGAAAGGTCATCGAAGTAACTACAGAACAGATAAGAAAGCACATTCTTCCCATACAGTATCAGCTATCCCTAGTAACGAACACAGTGCAGTTCACAGTGAACTGGGTAAATCATCTCTACTACAATTATTTTCTAAATAGTATAAACTTGAGTACACAGTTCAACAAGAAGACATACCATGAGGTCCTAGAGTTCACACAGATGCCTCGGTAGTTGTCGGGGTCAAATTTGTCTCCACTTTTGTAAATTGGGGATATAAGCCCTTGATTCCAGATGTCAGGAAAGCATCCTGTCTGTAGAACCAGGTTGAATAATTTAAGTAAGGCCTTCTGCAGTTCAGAGTTACTGTGTTTCAGCATTTCTCTTCTGATACTGATACATGCTTTTTTAGGTTTGATTTTTTTGAGTAGATCTTTCAGCTCTTTAAAGGTAATTGGGTTGTCTAATGGGTTTTGATTGTCCTTTATTGTTTATTCTAATATTTTTTAATTTCTCTTGGATTTTTCTCTGTTCGAATTTGAGATTGTTTGGAGCAAATTTCTTATATAGGTCTTTAAAGCGTTTTTTCCAGATTTCCTGATTTTGTATGGCCAATTCATGATTTGTTTTGTTACTTAGTTTATTACAGTTTTTCACAATTGTTAACACACAAAAAGCGAAAATTCGGCACAATTTGCACAACCTTCACTTCATGTACCAATCGCTCGACCCAATTTGGCACTACTTCACACTCCCTTATCTGCATTAGACTCTGACTTTCCTTCTTTACACTCTGATGTCAATTACACATCACCTTGTTGTCAAAACACTACACACAATGTTCAGTTGTTGCACACACTTCTCAAGTAAAATCTCAAAGCATCAACCTACAACACACAAATATTCAAATCTCTAAACATTCAGGTCTGTTGAGCAATTTGCAATCAGGACTGCAGCATAAAAGTGCCTTGAGCCTCTGTTTTGTTTGGTGAACAATGGAGAACTTTGAAGAGAGACAACCAGAGAAGGAGAGCGGTAAGAGTGAGAGGAGGACGAGGAGGAAGAGGAGGACAAGAAGGAGGAGGGAGAGGAAGAGGAGGAGGAGGAGGACAAGGAGGAGGAAGAGGAGGAGGAGGAGGAGAAGGACAAGGAGAAGGAGGAGGAGGAGAAAGAAGAAGGAGAACGGTCATCTCTAATGAGATTCGGGCCACTGTGGTAGACCATGTGCTCAACCATGGTTTGAGCATGAGGGAGGCTGGCCAGAGGGTCCAACCAAATCTCAGCCGCTTCACAGTTGCTGCCATCATTAGAACCTTCAGGAAGGAGAACAGGTACGAAATCTATTTGCCTTGTGTACTGTAATACTGCATATAAATAGAATACAGTGTGCTCACAGTATTTGTATTTTGCAGGACTGAAAGAGAACCACACCGTGGAGGAAGAACACACACTTTCACAGCCGAACAGGAGACTGAAATTGTAAATGTGGTTCGTGAGAACAACGCTATCACACTCCGACAAATACAAACTAGGATCCTGGCTGACCATGCTACATTCAGGAACGTCCAGACCATCAGCCTCTCTACATTGGACAGTATTCTTCGCAGGAATGCCATGCGGATGAAACAGGTGTACAGGGTCCCATTCGACCGGAACACAGACCGCGTCAAGGAGTTACGGCGAGAGTTTGTGCTTGTAAGTCCCATACATTCAGCACTGACACATGCATGTATTGTACCTGTAATCCAATATTGTTCCTTTTCTACAGTGTCTCACTGTAGCCCACTGTGTTGACCTCTCTGTGTCCATACTGTAACTTGCATTCTCATGCTGTCTGTTTCAGCGGATCCAGGAGCATGACACAGCTAATGAGTTATATGAGTACATCTTCATTGATGAGGTTGGATTCAACCTGGCGAAGAGGAGGCGCCGGGGCAGAAATGTCATTGGCCAGCGGGCCATTGTTGAGG
>CM040406.1:68361611-68406611 GCA_022702515.1 Ilyophis sp. 1 JC-2022 | reverse complement strand
CACACACACACACACACACACGCACACACACACACACACGCACACACACAGACACACAGACACTCTTGTTAAATCTGTTGAACATTAAATTAAGAATCTACTTCATGTACACCAAGTGTCAGCCTATATATTTAGATTCTGAAAGCATTACAGGTTCTGTACTACAATGGCAGCGGGATTTGAGCTTGCAATCCTAACTGCTGTACCACTGCTGCCCACAGCCTATATCCAAAATCTTCCAGATGGGCTTGGAGCTAACTGACTACAATGGCGATTGGACCCAGCCCGCCATTGTGGCCCACGTCCTGGCCATCGCACCTCAGCTGTTCGTGAGTCTACAGGTGATCACACCTGAGCCAAATAATCACACAAAATACATTCCTGTACTGAAAATTTATTGTGTACAGTTGTACGTTTTGGTTGAAAAGCGCTAATGCTAACCCTGGCCATGCCTGTGTCTCTCAGATCTTAAATCAAGACATCCTAAAGAAAACATGTGAATACAACGAGCTGTGCATCATCTTTGTGCTCAAAAGAATTATATACAGAGGTATTATAACCAGTCTCTATGTTTCTCCTGTCGGGCCACACCACACACACACACACAAACACAAACACAGACACAGACACACACACACACACACACACACAGACACACACACACACACACACACCTGGCTGCGGTGTAAAGGTTTTCATGCTTCCTGTTCACAGATGAGGCTGAGAGGAAGGCCATCCTGAGTCTGATAAACACCTTGACTGAGAAATTTGAGAAGAATAAGTGGGGGTGAGTACAGCGTTGTGGGTGCATTGGGGTCTGTACTGCAGTGCTGAGTTGGGGTAAGTAGATCAGTAACAATCACAGCAATTGATGTGTGTGTGTGTGTGATGTGAAGGTCAGTTTCTGTGTATCTTCAGTTGTCTGTGGGTCAGTTGCTGAATGGCTGAGATGTATGGGGTCATTAGCTCAAAGGCTGAGACGTACGGGGTGAGTAGCTCAAAGGCTGAAATGTATGAGGTCAGTAGCTCAAAAACTGATATATATAGGGTCAGTAGCTCAAAGGCTGTGATGTATGGTGTCAGTAGCTCAATGGTTGTGATGTGTGGTGTCAGTAGCTCAAAGGCTGAGATTAATCGGGCCAGTAGGTCAAAGAGTGAGATGTATGGGGTCAGTAGCTCTAAGGCTGAGATGTATGGGGTCAATAGCTCAATGGTTAAATTATATGGGGTCAGTAGCTCAAATGGTTGAGATGTATGATGTCAGTAGCTCAATGGCTGGGATGTAATTTGTCAGTAGCTCAATGGCTGTGATATATGGTGTCAGTAGCTCAAAAGCTGAGATGTATGGGGTCAGTAGCTCAAAGGCTGTGATGTATGGGGTCAGTAGCTCAAAGACTGAAATGTATAGAATCAGTAGCTCAAAGGCAAAAATGTATGGGGTCAGTAGCCCAAAGGCTGAAATGTATGAGGTCGGTAGCTCAAAGACTGATATATATGTAGGGTCAGTAGCTCAATGGCTGAGATGTATGAGGTCAGTAAATCAAAGGCTGAGATGTATGGGGTCAGTAGCTCAAAGGCTGTGATTTATGGTGTCAGTATCTCTAAGTCTGATATGTATGGGGTCAGTAGCTCAATGGTTGAGATGCATGGGGTCAGTAGCTCAAAGTCTGAGATGTATGCTGTCAGTAGCTCAAAGGCTGATATGTATGGGGTCAGTAGCTCAAAGACTGAGATGTATGGGGTCAGTAGATCAAAGGCTGAGATGTATGGGGTCAGTAGCTCAAAGGCTGAGATGTATGGGGTCAGTAGCTCAAAGACTGAGATGTATGGGGTCAGTAGCTGAAAGGCTGAGATGTATAGGGTCAGTAGATCAAAGGCTGAGATGTATGGTGTCAGGAGCTCAAAGGCTGAGAAGTATGGGGTCAGTAGATCAAAGGCTGAGATGTATGGGGTCAGTCGCTTAAAGGCTAAGATGTATGAGGTCAGTAGCTCAAAAGCTGTGCTGTATGGTGTCAGTAGCTGAAAGGCTGAGATGTATAGGGTCAGTAACTCTATGTGTCTCTGCAGATGGCTGTGGACAGAGGAAGGTGCTCAGAAAGACCTGGAGAGCGCCCTGGGCATTGGCAGGTTCGGCTATCCCGCCATGGCGGCCATCAATGCCCACAAGATGAAGTTCGCCCTGTACGAAGGCTCCTTCAGTGAGACTGACATTCACAAGTTCCTCAGGTGCAGTACTCCAGTCAAACTCCTCCCTCTCTCCCCCTTTTATTCTCACCGGTCGAGTTGTGAACAGTCTGCCGTGATGCTGACTAACAGGAAGTCCTTTGTGGCTTCTGGCAAAGCCTGATGGGACATGGAGTCTCCTGTACAAAAAGGGTCTTTGGGGCTTTCCTTCATTGTCCAGTCAGTGCCTGCGGTCACATGTAGGGTCATCCCACACTGTTAGTATTGAACTATCCTAAATTTACCCCTAATATCATGGTCGAAAATGCTTGGCAAAATAGACATTTATTTTGCAAAGTACAAATCGGAACAATACAAAAACATCAGAAGATATTGTATCAAAAGTCAAAAGGACTGCCAACTCAAATCAATGATTCAGCTTTTCAATGGTTAATTGTTGTCATCCAGGGGTGGAATAAACATAACCCAAATATCACTAAGTGATGTGCCTAAATTAAGATATGCCTTCCTTTTTTCCCCACCATTGCCTGTAATTGATCAGGCAAGGTTTTGAGCGGCGGGATTAAAACGGACTTCAGGAGGTCATCAAAATCCTATCAACCAATCATTAACTATCCGGAAATTCTTTACTCCCGCCCCTTCACCAGAATGTTGCAGCCATAGATATATATTGGCTACTATGGTGGCTACGAGGGACGCGTTAGCAGGCTACAACAGTAAACAACTTTCTTGTTCGATGTGTGCTTTCCTTTGGTTTGTCTTTCACAAATGTCATGGCAAATGTCATGGTTTGCGTAGCTCGAAGCATCCACGTTCGCGTATTTGCGTGAGATATGATTCGGCCCTAACGTTACTATTTGAAAGACGTGGGTCTCTGAGCTTAACGTTAGCATTATGATGTGAACGGATCTTCTTTAGTTCAGTGGCTCAAACATATGGTACGGTTGCAACTTGCACCACGCACTTTCTTTTTAGGCTATTTAGCTATCCTTCGTTTTGCTAAACAGTGTTTGCATTTCTGAGTCTGCACATAACTTGCCTAGAGACTCTTGGGCGTGGCCTGGATATTAACGAGCTTTCACGCCCATCCAGTCCTAAGAACTGCATAATTGGCAGAAAGTGACACTATTCAATCTTAATTTTTTCAGCTGTAGACATTTTTAAAGGCTGAAATCGTGGTGGGTGATTATTTTAATAACGAGGAGTAATGTCAAATTAAAAAAAAAACTTTTTCGGTAGAGTTGGCAATCCCTTTACTAGTGGAAAAAAAGTTCAAAGTGCAAACATAAAAAAGATCATGAAATGAAACAAAAGGGCATGAAGCCGTCTCTTCAACACCACATACCACAGCCCAGCATCCAACATTTGATGCATCTTTTGTTGTTTTTTTGCAGGAAAAACCCAGGCAATTGACCTGTCATACAAACAAACTTCATTATCCAGACTGCACTTTGGTAGTTAGGGTGTGTTCATAAATTGACTCTGGAAATGTGCTCTGATTTCAGCGCCCTGTGTGGGGAAAATGTGAAAGACACAAGTGGCTTTTCTGAGATTTTAATGCCATTGATTTCCATCTTTTCAGAGGCCTCATAGAGGGGGGAGTCCCTACTCTGAAACTCGAGGGAGGGGCACTGCCCAAAATCCACACCATAGGGCAGAGACCGTCCTAAATAGAAGCATTAATGGATGAAGGGATAAATACAATTATATTAATCAATCATATAATTTCAGTATATGATTCATCCACACATTTTAACTCCAACATACCGCATTATCATTTATACACTACATATATTTTTTATTTTATTGCTTACTTGCTAGGAAAATACTACCCTCTTATAATCAGTGATCAGGGGCTACAGGCAATGACTCAACCACCTAAATTCCACACGCTGATGGACCTCTTTTTCTTTGTCTCTCTGGCCCTCAACCACTCACTCTCCCCTACTTTCTCTTCTTCCATATTTTAATTAATCTCTCTCTCTCTTTCTCTCTCACTCACTCATTTTCTCTCTCTCTTTCTCTCTCTCATTCATTCTCTCTCTCTTTCTCACTCTCATTCATTCTCTCTCTCTCATTTACTCTCTCTCTTTCTCTCTCTCACTCATTCTCTCTCATTCTCTCTCTTTCTCTCTCTCACTCATTTTCTCTCTCTCTTTCTTTCTCTCACTCATTTACTCTCTCTCTTTCTCTCTCTCACTCATTTACTCTCTCTCTTTCTCTCTCTCTCACTCATTCTCTCTCTCTTTCTCTCTCTCTCATGTTCTCTCTCTTTCTCTCTCTCACTCATTTTCTCTCTCTCTTTCTCTCTCTCTCACTCATTCTCTCTCTCACTCATTCTCTCTCTCTTTCTCTCTCTCTCACTAATTTTCTCTCACTCATTCTCTCTGAAGTTGGATATCAGGGCTGTTGGGGATATTGCCATCATATCATGCGTGTTTAATTATTTGATTCAGTTGCTTTATATAATCATATCTAATTATATCTACCTCTAATCATTTAATATCTTACATTTATAATCATCTATAGAATGTGCCCAGTATAAGAAGGGAAGCATTCTGCACTGTGTGTTATTTGTCTGTTACAGTTTTTCACAATTGTTAACACACATTTCTCAAAACAATAACGGCTTTCTCAAAACTGCACACACAAAACTGAAAACCTCACACACAAAATGCTAAACCTGACACTCCCTTTGCAAGATGACTCTTTGCCATCAAATCTCTTAACTGTTCACAAAATGGAACTCGTGTTTTCATTTGGTACACACAGCCATATTTTCAAATGACACACACATACCATTCATTGAGTACACACAACTAAGCATTTGCTGCACACTACCAAGCATTTACAGCACACTGAAGTGCAAAATTGAAAACACAATCATAGAAATGGAACACACCATATGAATGACAATGACTCTGGAGAATGAGCGATTTCTCCTTTTGTAAAATGTCTCAGTGTAGGCCTACTCTTTTCATAGTCAAACATAAAACAGCACACAAATATGCAGCAAAAACAAGTTTTATTTCGGTACACACAGAGAACAGTACAGTACTGTAAACCGGCATGCTCAACCCCCCCCCCCCCCCCCACTCCTTGTCCTTCTCCTCCTCCTCCTCCTCCTTGTTCTCCTCCTCCTCTTCCTCCTCCTTGTCCTCCTCCTCCTCCTTGTCCTCTTCCTCCTCTTCCTCTCCCTCCTCCTTCTTGTCCTCCTCTTCCTCTTCCTCCTCCTCCTCCTCTCACTCTTACCCCTCTCCTTCTCTGGTTGTCCCTCTCTTCAAAGTTCTCCATTGTTCACCAAACAAAACAGAGGCTCAAGGCACTTTTATGCTGCAGTCCTGAAATTGCTCAACAGACCTGAATGTTTAGAGATTTGAATATTTGTGTGTTGTAGGTTGATGCTTTGAGATTTTACTTGAGAAGTGTGTGCAACAACTGAACATTGTGTGTAGTGTTTTGACAACAAGGTGATGTGTAATTGACATCAGAGTGTGAAGAAGGAAAGTCAGAGTCTAATGCAGATAAGGGAGTGTGAAGTAGTGCCAAATTGGGTCGAGCGATTGGTACATGAAGTGAAGGTTGTGCAAATTGTGCCGAATTTTCGCTTTTTGTGTGTTAACAATTGTGAAAAACTGTAAATCCCTTAAAATCTTTAAAATAGATACATTTTTGCTTGAACTTTAGTCTGATAGTCTAAAGACTTCACTCACACTAAGATATTTAGAGGCTGATGTGTTGCTTCTCCTGGCGCTGTTATTATATTTTTTTCAATTAATTTTTTTTCTTTAATAAAGTGACTTTTCTCAGCTCAGTATGGACTTCAATTTATTTAGAAAATTGCAAATTAAAAATTTTACATCAATTGGCATCACCAACAGGATCTCACAGAGGAAAGCACTGCTGACCCAATGAGTATGTGAAGAGAGTGCACTGCTGACCCAATGAGTATGTGAAGAGAGTGCACTGCTGACCCAATGCGTATGTGAAGAGAGTGCACTGCTGACCCAATGAGTATGTGAAGAGAGTGCACTGCTGACCCAATGCGTATGTGAAGAGAGTGCACTGCTGACCCAATGAGTATGTGAAGAGAGTGCACTGCTGACCCAATGAGTATGTGAAGAGAGTGCACTGCTGACCCAATGCGTATGTGAAGAGAGTGCACTGCTGACCCCATGAGTATGTGAAGAGAGTGCACTGCTGACCCGATGAGTATGTGAAGAGAGTGCACTGCTGACCCAATGAGTATGTGAAGAGAGTGCACTGCTGACCCGATGAGTATGTGAAGAGAGTGCAGTAAGTGCATAAGCCCGTCTGATTCAGTGTTTCCTATAGGTCTGAAATTTTGTTGTGGTGGTAGTCTGGGGATTGAGGGGGGGCTTTATAGGCAACAGAGCAGGGTGTGAAGTCCCACTTTTTAAAACCTAGTACTTTCTGTTTAGATTTGCATTGCAGTCCAAAAATGAAGACATCTTGAAGAGTAGGGTGCTCAGTAACCTTCTGTAAATGACCTGCCAAGGAGCAGTACTAGTCTTCTACAGGAGGCCCAGATAACATCCTGCAAACATTTGTGCTCTAAAGACTCGTCTCTTTAATGGGCTTTCAAGGTCAATTCACACAGCACTAAAGATTGGTCAGAGTTATGGATATATTTTACAGTTCATGTGTGTGGGGGCATTATTAATCAAATCTGAAAAGGTAACCAGTAAGCCATAGTTAAAAATCCTGTTTGTGAAAACCACACTATAGAAACAAACACCACTTCAGGAAAAGGAGGTTCACTAAACTATTTTAAATCTGGTTTATTAAACAATTTATAACATTTCCTTGGTTCAAGCGAATGCTTTAAATTCATTCTGAGTTTCAGACAGCAGCCATATACAGAAAGAACAGGTCACTAAAAATGGGCCCTCCCTACCTTTTAACCTTAACAAATACAATGTCATTTCTGTATTGTCTGGGGAAAAAATCCCCAAAAACATTACATACAGTAGATCCTGCATTACTAAAAACATTACATACAGTAGATCCTGCATTACTAAAAACATTACATACAGTAGATCCTGCATTACTAAAAACATTACATACAGTAGATCCTGCATTACTAAAAACATTACATACAGTAGATCCTGCATTACTAAAAACATTACATACAGTAGATCCTGCATTACTAAAAACATTACATACAGTAGATCCTGCATTACTAAAAACATTACATACAGTAGATCCTGCATTACTAAAAACATTACGTACAGTAGATCCTGCATTACTAAAAACATTACATACAGTAGATCCTGCATTACTAAAAACATTACGTACAGTAGATCCTGCATTACTAAAAACATTACATACAGTAGATCCTGCATTACTAAAAACATTACATACAGTAGATCCTGCATTACTAAAAACATTACGTACAGTAGATCCTGCATTACTAAAAACATTACATACAGTAGATCCTGCATTACTAAAAACATTACGTACAGTAGATCCTGCATTACTAAAAACATTACATACAGTAGATCCTGCATTACTAAAAACATTACATACAGTAGATCCTGCATTACTAAAGATTTTGTAATTAATTAATGCGCAAAGTAACTGAAATAATTCACAAATATATTTGATGAAGATTCATACATTGGAGAGCAACTCAGCTTTGCATATTCTTCACATTTTACAAAGGTATGAATGTGCATTTTTAATATTTCCTCTTAATATATTTGAACACTGAAGTGGTGACCAACACCCAAGGAACAGATTCCAAAAACTACAAGGGTGATATGGTCCAATACCAATGTGCACACAGGGACAGTCTCTCAAGTCCGGTCCAAGAAGACTACTGCTATACGGAACATAATATGAAATCAAAAAGCTATCAACACATTCCAGTTCCGTCCTGTACACTCTACCAGGTATCAGTACCGAAGGCCTAAACCAGCCCAGCAGGATGAGTGTGTGTTCCAGCACGCTACGCCAGTACCCACACCACGTTAGCCCCCCTCTGTTTTCAACAGACACAACCTCTGTTACACTACCCTGACCCACACATTCAATCGGGAGAGAATTTGATGCATTACACACTTTAGATACATACTCGGTGACCTGAGGGGTCGACCCAACCCTGCCTTAGGTTGTCTCTTTCAGGGAGATCTTACCTGTCATTTGGATGAGTCACAACAATCTTCTTTTGTGATATTGTCGTTTAGATCACAATATCGTCGTCGCCACCCTTGAACCCTTGTGGTACCACCGGCCAATCCTGTGTAATGTTAGTGCCGGCCAATCCTGTGTAATGTTAGTGTCCACCAGCACAGACAATGTAGAGCCAGCCTTTAGGGTGCATAGGGGAAAAGGTTAAAAATACAGCTTATCAGCATCAGTATCAAACAGAGTCCATGTACAAGATGACAACACCGAGAAAACATTACATAGACCTTGTGTGGACGAAAAAAGGAATTAAGGAAAATGTTATAAATTGTTTAATAAACCAGATTATAAATAGTTTAATAATAATGAAGTGGTGATTGTTTTTTAAACAGGCTGTAACCACTTTTTAACTATGGGTTACTGGTTGCCCTTTCAGATTGTGTTTTTAATTATAGATGGACCAATCCACTGAAACTTTATTTTATTAATAATAGAGTAGAATAACTTTTATTTTCCTGTTAGGGAACTTCAGTAATAATAATGCCCCACATACATAAACTGTAAAATATATCTATAACTGTGGTCAAAGACCAATTTTACATGCTGTGTGAATTGACCTTGAAAGCTCATTTAAATACTAGCACACATCTTTACAGGATGTTATCAGGGCCTCCTGTAGAAGACTAGTACTGCTCCTTGGCAGGTCATTTATGGAACAGTTCCTGAAAACGTCAGTTACTCTTCAAGATGTCTCGATTGCATCACAATTTTGGACAACTGAAATGCAAATGTAAACATAAAGTGTTAGGTTTTAAAAAGAGGGACTTCACACCCTTCCCTGTTGCCCATTAAGGCAGAGAGAACCTGACTGTTATAAAGCCTTAAAACTACACAGAGAAAGTCGCAGTCGCAAGAACTCTCGAAAATCTCTGGTCGGGTGCAATCGAGGACACATTCTGTCGCCACTTAGTGACGCATTACAATTAAGCCATCAAAATTAAGTGTGGCTGTGTTCCATTATGCATACTTGCCCTCTAGTTAGTGCGCATAGTGCCATTTTGTTTATCATTAGTGTGTTCCGAACCGCAAGCATGCAAAAAATCAACTATATTCTAAAAACGGATGTGGACTTCCGTACTTGACAAGAAACCAGAATTTCAAGTGTGCACCGTATGGGTTTTTCGTTCCCAGAGATCATTGCGCTAACCATCGACTGTAGAGAAATAGCGTAACATGCATGTAGCCTAACCAAAACTGTCTTACGAGAGAGAGAGACAGCTTCGCTCAGTTAAAATGAAAAACACTGTGACAAAAATGTCTGCAGTAGCCTAACTATAGGCTACAAGTGAGCCGTTTTTCAACTCCCCTGCACCTTTCTTTTGCTTAATTTCACTCATTAAAATGCAAACAATAATACTGTGGCTCGTGGTACGAGCTATGAACCATGAATTGTAGATTGTTCTATTGATTGTGGTTGACCATAATGTAAAGAGTAACGATGTTGAACACATTTTTTTCACTGGCAAGCAGAGGGTGGGATATCTTTCAAGTGTCACGAAGCGAAGTGCAAGATCTGACTCAACAAAATCTGCCTACAGTAGCCTACGGTGTCTTAATCACGTCTCTTAATAATATTCTATGCTGTCGCTTCGAATCGTGACACTTGAATATCCCACCTTGTGCCTGTTTTTTTATCTCTTTATTTTATGGTCCACCTCAATCAATAAGAACAATTAGCCTACAATTCATAGTTCATATATGCTGAGTATGCTCGTACCACAAGCCACAGTATTATCGTTTTAAATTTAATTGGAGAAATTAAGCAAAAGAGAAGCGCATGCTGTTCATAGCATATCGTGTAGCTTCATAGTTAAATAATGTCTTAAACAATAAAAACGCAAAATTTGGCTAAACAGTATTTATTGTAAGTAATGCCATACACCATAACATTTGTAGTTAATTTCACATGCTTAGGCCTAATGGTGCTAACTGTACCGTAGCTGGGGTAAGGTCATTCGTGGAGGTCATTCTACTGTTTTTCCTGTGTAAGGTGAAAGGTAGGCTATTCCGCTGACTACGTCTTCAAGTGTGTTCCAAAATTGAAGCATACTTGCGCTCTTGCAGACTATCAAGTGCGTTCTAGCTAGTGTAATTGGAACAATGTATTATCTAGAACAGGGGTTTTCAAAGTGGGGGCCGCGAGGGGGGCGCCAGGGGGGCCAATTGGAAGGGAGAGGAAAATGGAAAATGCAAAAAAATATATATATATTATAATAATAAAAAAATTTAATTTCTAAAATTAATTTCAATTCAATTCATAAGATTATTGTGCCGGTTTTAAATAAAATATTAATTGTTATAAGTCCTTTCATATCGAAATGAGGTCTTTGCCATGTCCTTCTTTCAATCGCAGCCAATAACTAACCGTCTGCCTGTCAGTCAAAGCGTTACGTTGAGCTGCCAATGGCCCGATTACAGAATCAAAATAGGGTCAAAAGTATTGTGTTGTGTATCAAGCTGTATGTTTGATTTTTTTTATATTTGCCAGTGTAATTTAAAAGTTCTTTTTTTTTAAAGCCATTTCGCAATAGGGGGGCCCCAGCCAGAGGCTACGGCTATTTTGGGGGTCCTTGGCATGGAAAAGTTTGGGAACCCCTGATCTAGAATGCAGTAGAACGCAAGTATGCATAATGAAACACAGTAGGGGTGTGCCCGAAGCCGAAATCCGGAAGTGCACGGATAGTGGGTTGGAAACGGATGTTTTTCTATCCGAAGTTGCCGGTTCATATTTGGATACGGGAAATAATTACATTGCAGCAGGGAAATCATTGATTCCTTACCTACCTGTCTGTATGCCTCTTCTGAACTTTACAGAATTAAGCATCGGATTGTTTATTTGTCTATTAAAACATTACAATATATAATTAGGGATGGAGCTGTTCGATATGGGCCATGTGACTCAATCGGCAGTTCCTGAAATTTTGGATACCTATATTTTTAACGTGCTCGTTATAATCGAACAGTGTGCCTTGTTTATATAGGCCTATGTCAATCTTGTGAGAGCAAAAGAAAAAGAAACAAAACGTTAAATAAAAAATCTCAACATCTTGCATGCAAACGATAGGCCTACTATCCCTTTAATGCTGCTTGTTTTAATTTAGCTGTGCTTAATCTCGCCACTTTTTTCAGAACGTAAAAACACATTTTAAAAGAAAGCAAAGGAACCGTTAGAATCAGTAGCCTAGCCCGTTTTGAAATGTCACTTATGTCTTGTTTACACTTGCACATTCGACCCGTTCCAGAGCCGCGCTGTACGTCTCGCATTTGGGTTGCGTTGGCTCTGGAACGGGTCGAATGTGCAAGTGGAAACAAGACATTACTGGCTATCAAAATCATTCTTGTATTTATGCTAGTTGTGTTTGTATTTTTAAACTGTATCGACCGTCGTCCGTTCTACCTCCGTATTGCTGCGTAATCAATTCTGTCAATCTCGCTATTTCACGAGCCCTTGCAACGCAAGTTTTACGCTGCTGAAAAAAATGTTTTAACTAGGCTTGTCGCGGTGATCGGTTTAACCAACGGACTAATAAAAGCTGTTGAAATGCAGGCAGCCATATCCAGACTTAAAAAATGTTTTTAATTAAAAGCTTTTCAGGTGTTCTAGAACTCTAGAACTTTGTTGTAACTGCTAACTCAAAAATGCATCTAGTTCGACTGTTCATTTTACTTTTTAAATTTAGAGTGGTCTTCCAAATAAATCATTAGGCTAATCCTTAAGTCTTCTCCTTGAATTTTATAAAGCATAATAATAAAAATAATAGTAATCATAATAATATTACTATTCATAATCATTTATACAATATGTACAATATGAAATCACAGAAGGGGCTGTTACTGTGAAAATAGTTTCCATTCAAATGTATAATAGAATGGTTTGATGTTTTTATAAAACTGCCTTTTCATTCTGAGTTGATTATTGATATTGTACCTCGTATTTTTTCCAGTTTTTATCCAAAATTATTGTTCGGTGTCCCCCAGTTAGGTTAACAAAAACAACCTTTAACAAAACAAAACAACAGATAAATAAGTATAAAGTACAGAATATAGTTCTTATAAAAAGTTTTGAATAAAAAAAGTCAGTGATGGAAGTGAATCCTCATAAATTGCAATAAAAATTAATTTTAGACGAGAAAATATCATCATTATCATTTCCTATATGCAACACAACTTCCGGTTGAAGCCACGCCCACTTCTGGTTTAAATCCGAAGACAGATAATGTTGATGGTCGAACAGACACAGATAGTGGCATCGCTGACACCCCGAGAACACAGCCCTGGGCTGCGTCCCAATCCAATTTTTGCTACACCCTCTAAACTTCACTTGCAAACTTAATTTGGAGGAATCCCCTTTGAGACCAGGATGTACCCTCGGCCTCCATTTTAAGTGTGAGTCCAATCCGTTATAAAGCCAAGTGAAGTTTGACATAGCCCCTCCATCCTTAACTTTTCTCAAGAGAATGAGTCAACCAAAGAGCAGACTCGGCAAACTCATATTACCCACAATTCACATCGAACAGGTCCTGTTCAGTGACAATCACGTTAATGTTTATCTTGGTATTATACATTAAAAGCGCATACAGAATGGAAAAGACGGTGTATAGGCTCATAAATAGGCTACAGGTTAATCTAGTAGTTTGATATTTTGTATTTCATAGTTTAGCTAATTGCGTTATGTAGCAACAGAGTAGTGTAGCTAGCTACTGTGGGATGTAGGACCAGGTTCTCTGCAGATAATCTTGCTTTTAAACGGATTATTAGGTTACTCGTCTCAATATTTTTCAGTAGGCTATTAGCCAGTTAGCCTAACAATTGGATTTCTCAATAACCACGACGGATAGGTAAATAAACTTGTGCAGCATTTTACTATATTCACATTTGTGCTGCCGCAAAATGCGTTAAAAACCTGTCATGCGAAGTGATCAATGAACAGCACATATATTGGGTAAATTCGTTTTTCTATCTTGAAAGCATGCATTGCGCTCAACGCTGGTTCCAGCAATTTGAGGTTTTCCTCTTTAAATGCTTTCTAATGTTTAAATCGTTTTGACTAAATCGAGTGCCGTCTTAAATTAATGACATTCTTTAACGTGGTGAGGAGAAAACGCAATGCTAACGTGAAACTGAGAAAACGTTGGGATTTGTTTCCAGTTAATTCAGAATTATTGCCACCCTTATTAACCAATCTCACGTTAGTTAGGCTATCTTTTTGTCATTGCCATCTGTTAATCATTAGCCTATAGGCTACATCATTGTTCTTGATTATTTAGGGAATTTGTTTGATTGACATAAACGCAAAATAAACGGAAACAGGTTAAAATGCTTTATTCCAGCGCACGGGCTGTCCTACACATTTAAACGCTACACGATTTTATGACACAAAGAAATATGCTAGCCCACAAAACTTGCTGTAAATGTAAAGTAAATTTGTTATTCAGTAAATCAATTGCTTGACTAATAATTAATGTAAACAGGTTGAGTTTCATTAATTTAAAGGTTACGGTGACAGTCGTTTTACATGATAGATGGGGTGAAGTGCGTCTCAATTCAAATAACCCGCTCCGCCCTCGCTCCCTCCCACTCGCTAAACGCAAGTGTATCCTCCTGTTTTATTGGTATGTGCGTCACATCCTCCCAAGTGAAGTTTGTATGGCGTTTATTTAGTTCCATAAATAGCGCGCGCGCGGAATTGTGAAGCGAGCGAGCAGAAAACCATCCGCGCGAGCACGGAGCTGTGGGCGTACGAACTTGTTTTGCTCTCGCTCGAAATTGGTTTACGCTCGCTCGCTCGCCAAGTTCATTTATGAGACTTTGGGGGCGGGGATGGCATGCATAGTGGCTGATGTCTCCACTTCTTTGATTGGTCACTAGGGCTGCGTTCCAATCCAATTTTTTTACTGCTTGCTTCTTTTCCTAGGTCCTTTCCTCGCTCATTAGCTCCACCCAGTGGAGGCCATAAGGAAAGGATCCAAGGATCACGTACGAGGACGCAGCAGCGAGGCAAAATGAATTAAGCAAATGGAACGTCCTTGCTCAGTCAAGCGTCAGCTGAAGCGACGTCAATTACTAATGACGTGTTGCACAGCTGTATCACCTGTCAAAAAAAAATAAACCCGTATCAGCTGTCAGTGGCCTTTAATGCTAACGGATTGTTCTGTAGCCTATCGTATTTTTATCTCTGAGCTTGTTTTTGCATGCATCATGGTATAAACTATTGTATTATTTGACGCTATATTGCACTGTGAAGTTATCACAATTATTTGCAATGATTTTCTCCCATGCAATTTGACAGATGTGAAAATGACATGTGAAATAAGAATATTGTCTCTCAATTACAGATGTTTGTGTTGGACGTACAGTGTCCCATTAACACATCCACAACAAACGGCTATTTATCACTGTGTGAGTAAAGATCGCACGAAGCATAATTTAAATTGTAAGTAGGCAACGCCTATATTCCACACGCTCAATGGCCAATTCATCAATGGACTCGAATGCATGTTTGTTCGTTAAAATTGGAGCACATTACAAATGACACTTCCAGCCAATAACCGAGCTGATGCCGTTTAATTAATTCATCAACAATTAAGCATGTATGATCTGATGGTATATAAGCGACAGATACTGATTTCAAAACTTAGATCGCGAACTTCAATAGGCTAGTATACTGGTCTGCTACTGTACGCAATCAACATTTCCGCAATGAACCTAGCGTTCGCCCTAAACGCATGGCACCGGCTTCAGCGGGAACGGTGGCGTTGCCAGTTCAGGGGATCGCGACTGCTTCGCTCCGTCCTGTTCCTAAGTGAGGTAAGAATCACGTATTCTCAACAGTAGTCATAAGACAGTGCTCTTGATCAAACATGGACATTGATAAGCATGAAGCACTTTTAACAGTGGGTGGAGTAGAATTCACCTGGATAAATATACAGCAAAGTTATGTCATGCACACATAGTAATTGCATGTTCTATAATACCACACATTTACCTGCATGTCGGACTACAAACTATACATTTGGCTACTGTGGTTTGGTGTTAATCAATCAACTTGTGTGAACTGTAGGCTGCATGTACACACTTCATGTTTTTCATTTCATTCTTTTTTAGGTCGACGATCCAACAGCTGGGCATTATGCCCAAGAAAATGCCACTGTGCCAGTGCTCCAGCTTTACTTTAATGGGGACCAGGACCTCATGGAGGACTACCGTCTGAGCCATGGCTCCATGGAAGCATTGATAATGCTACTGCCGCATGGGGGAGCGTTGTCTGGGCACACCACTTAAGGGTCCAGGAGGTGCCTGCTCTTCAAGGCTCTGGAGGTGGACCACACCTTTGTACCCACGGTCATCACCGCATGTGCCATGCTCCATAACATCTGCCTGACAAAGGGGGACATCCTTGAGGTTGTCGAGGATGTTGGTGATATTGGTGTGGCTCCACCACGTCCAGTGAGGGGGGAAAAAAGCGGACATGGCCGGCGAGACCGACTGGCGGGGCAACCGTCTGCTCCAAATATGTGTCCAGTAGCACTGAATGAACATGATTATATGTAATTTGGCAATTGTTTGAAATATTATTTATACAGGAGAGCTTTTTGTTAGTGTCTCCGTTTCTTGTTATGTTAGTATATTCTCCCTTGCAGCCCCTTTCTGTCGTGTTAATCCACGTTTTATTTGTTATGTTAGTGTTAATAAAATCACTTATGGATACTAACATATCAGTTTCATACATCTTTTCTGTGCCACTTTTTCATTACCTTTATTTATTTCAAAACACACTATAAGCATACCACTTTGACACCAATGTATGTCAACCACCTGTCAGGGAAGTGAGGATTCTGTAAAATGTCTATTTTCTGAATCCAGTGTTTCCAACGGTCAATGCCCTTCCTTGTTTAAATGTTCAGCACTCTGAATACTGAACACAGGCGATATTGCGTGCTAGAACCACTCACTTATCCTGCAGTAAAAATATATTTAACATCATTTCATAATTATTATAAATGACAATCCTCAATTCAATCGCATAATTCGTCCATAGGACAGTAACCTGGTGGAAGCAACAAGTCAAAACAAAGTCTAATTCAGACCTAAGAGTACAGTAAAATAAAAACAGTAAATTAGAATAATGACTGCAAATCATTCATTAATGAATGTAGGCTGACTACTTAGAATTTACAAAAAGGAAGACATTCACTTGAAGTTACCAGTAAAGAGCGAGAGACCGATAAGCCAGAAATAGCCTAGGTATTACCCTCCTGAAGCTTACACGATCAGCAAAATTGTTAGTATTTGTGTTTCTTTTCTCCCAAATAGTTTTGTGCTGCTGAAGGGGGCACTCAGATGAAAACTATATCTTAAAAGGTAAAAACACAAGTAAAAAACAAATAGACAAACACTTGTGAACTATTTACATTTTATTAAGAATTTTCTCAAACTCATTAGAGCTTTCCAGTGTGGCCTTGAATCGCTCTTTTCTGGCAGCATCTTCCTTCAGGAACCGCAGAACGGCTCCCTCACCGGTCCTTCTCCTTTTGGGGGGTGTGGGACAGGCACAGCCTTTAGCCAGGCTGTGCATCCTCTTCCTCCTCCTCCACACACGCCCGGCTACAAGTGACCGCCACAAATCCAGGAAGAGATGAGCCAGTGCCATCTGAGGTCTCATCAGCCACATGTGCCAGGTTTTCTGAAACACATGAATCCATCAGGACAGGAGGATCAATAGATGGCCTCCCCCCGATGGCCTCATGCATTGCATTAAACCATGGCCATGTGGCTGCTGTGGCCTCTCCCCTGTCTGTTCCATCTCTGTAGCAGGGCATCTGAGTGCCTACAAGGAAAGATGCAAGGGTGAAGGTGAGCTGTGAGCCTATTGCACAGGCATAATTTTGTTTCAGTATGCAATAGAAACTACAAATTCGCAAAGGAAAAACATCATAAATTGAACCTCACCTTATATTTTTGCTTGAGGTTGTCCCATTTCTTTGCAATTTGGGTGGGGCTCACCTGGCCCTGTAGGCCCATCTGCAGACGAATTTCACTGAGGAAAACAACACATGTTACCATACCATACCCAAGTGCCCTACAACAATTACTGCCATGCCATAACATGTTTATGTGTTATCCATTTACAGGGGCAGGCATGCCTCTTGCCATCACACTTACATTAGGGATATCAGAAGTTGTCATTTGCATACAATTAACTACTTCAACACAAGACATGAATCATGGTGCTGAGGAGTGATTCCGTCAACATTAATCTATGACATGTAGGAACACCAATATGGACAGTGACATGGTCCTGCAAGAACATAAAAAATGGCTTATTGCCAATGTTTCTGTGTAACATATTTTAGTTCTATGTGACATCACACATTATAGAATGTCACTAATGACTCACCCCCAAGCTTTCTTTGCTACATGCCTCTTCCCCGTAAACAGATGCTCATTCTCACACCTCAGCCGAATGAGGCTGAGGGTGCTCTCATCTGTCCCTGTAAATGACACAACAGACCTGCAAGTAAAAACCAGCTAGTAATGTCTGTGTATAGCCCTAAATCACAACGGCATGTGTCAAGGGGCTTCACAAGCCCATAATTCAGACATGACATATGTAAGTAGGCTACATGATGCAAAATAGTAGCCTATCCTAATAAGCTAGCCTAATGTGCATTTCATCAGTCAAAGACAGCAAATGCAATAACATAGACTGAAATTACATTATTTCTGTCATACAAGAGTGAGGAAAAATATATTTTAAACGCAAAGCAGCTGCGTGTTCATGTTTCAGTTGTTACACTGGAAATCGAGCAGCGACTGTCGAGCCTATTTCAGTTAGCCTACTTGCCGGGATGCATTCAACAGTGTGAACATAGGCTAAACGTAACATAGCCTATTGCATAGCGTACAATATACAATTGTATACAGTTTTGAAAGGACATGGGTTAATTGAAGCTTGCGTTTCATATGCAGTAACGTTAGCTAACAAACAACTATATGGGACAGAAACATGTCCTAAATGTTACGCTTACACGCTGAACTACAATATTTGTTGTCTCTTTTTTCATGAATAAACTTGCCTTTCGTTTGTCCGAAAGAACGAGTGACATTATAAATGAAAGCGCTTTATAAATTAAATAGAAAGGAACGATAAGCACTTACATTTGTGTACGAGAGGTCCCGCCATGTTTTCAACTGTGGCAGTGTGGCAGATGTGATGAAACACGTCACGCGTTCTGAGTAAAGACTTCCGCAAAGTCTGCACTCATGTTTCCTCACTGAAGAATTCTCCGGGAGCCTCCTCTTTCCCCACTGCTCGCTCCTCGGTGGAGCATTTAGCGGTTTGGGATGTCCTTAAAGATGGCGGACCTCGATCGATTTCCGGGTCAGACAAGTACCAAGTAGATAGGACGGTAAAAAAATTGGATTGGAACGCAGCCCGGGTACCGACCTTGACTTATGTGATTGGCCATTTGATCTCACGTAGTCCATTCTGCGACGAAGAACATGGCTGATCATGATGAAGAAGTTAAATATGAGTTTAGTTTACTTGCTGGTGTAGCATAATATGTCATGGATAAGCATTTGATATCTTACAGAAGCCACCAAGTTTGCCACTAATTTCCGTTAACTAGATGGCTAACGTAACGTTACTAAAAACCTGTTACTTTGACGATGTCGTACACACTTCTTTAGCCTATTTAATGGCTTGACATGCTTCAGTATAGTTGTCATGCAAATGTGGATTTAACGTTAGCTAATATGTTCCAAACTGTGCTAATTTCTCTGACAGAATATGGGTTTGTCAATTTTGTATTAGCCTATTACCAAATTGAATTTAACATGATAGCCTAGGCCTGGGAATAGTGATGCTATTGATGTAGCTAGGCTAATCTTTGGTGAATATGGATCTGTGATACATTATGAACAATCAATATAACGTCAAAATAATCATATTCGTAAACCTTCTACGTTTTGTTCTACATATTTTTAAAATGAAGAACAGCGCTCACTAGCTAATTGTCACCCTTGTAGTGAGCACTGGGGGGAGAGAGGCAGAATTCCCTGCGGCAACACGCCCACATTCTCAGACTCACCTGACAGGTGACGTGTCAGCCGGGGGGTAGAGATAAGCCGGGGGTTTAGTGAGGGAGACCAGAGCTTCCTGACGTGGCAGTCTGTATGTATGTTTTCCAGAGCGATCTGCTCGAATAAAAGTTGTTTTGCATATCTGAAAACCAAGCCAGTCGTTTTTCTGTGCAAACTCTACACCCTACTATTTTGACGCCGGTGTTTGGGATGGAGTCGATCGTATTAGCCGATTTTCCTTCATGTGACTTGATCGGCAGTCCCTGAAATCACCAATAGCATAGGCTACTATTAAACTTATCTTTAATGTGCTCGTTATAATCTAACTAGCTATGCCTTTTTATATAGGCTAGTCCTTAGGGTTGTCATATTGGCATGCGATTGGGTTAACCTTAGGCTATATTATAAAATTGGTATGAATTGGAATAATTCTAAAATCATATGTGTCTATGTAGCATATTGTCTGGTGCAATCGGCTATGTAGGCTAGTATAATAGGCCAAGTGAGCCTCCTTCTGATGTTATAGGGGCAGTGCAGTGTAACGCAATATGACGTTAACATTAACAAAATTGTTCAAATTATGTTTTTAGTTACACATTCACGCAGTAGTAGGCCTACACTGTAGCCTATTAAGTGCTGTTCATACAATTGTGCAATTACTTCAACTAAGGCTATAGCGAAACTGACCAATAGTTTCACCAATTGAACACAGATAAAGTACGTCGTCTCCGCGTTGTAATTAGCCACGGCTCGGCATTTATTATGCACAATACAAAATAGCACGATAGCCCATAAGTGCCAGCATTGATTGATCCGATGTGAGAACATCAATGTGCAGACAATAATTTAGTAAAAATAAACAGCAAGCCTGGAATTAAACGCTAATGAATAATTATGTTGTTGATAATTATTGTGTAGGCAATATAACCTACCTTCTAATAACTTAATAATAACAATAGGCTACCTTTTGTGCATAATATCTAGCCTATGCCAGACCCCTTCTAATCAATTTCGTGATCGTAGTCCCAAACCTCACGAAAGCAAGTTGACATGTAGCCGATGTGACTGTCATTAGACGATGTATTTAATAATGTGTGGCATTTGTTCTTTTCTTCAATTAAAAGCTGTTCAAATGCAGTCAAATCCAGATAGTTTTTATTTTTAATTTAATTCATTTGAATTAAAAGCTATCCAAATATAGACACATCCAGACCGTTTAATTTTCTTGAATTAACTGCTTGGACAGAAGTCTGCCTCTGATGCTGTGTCTGCCGATTGCAATTTTAAACATATAAAGTACATACAATTTGGTGCCTTAAATCAACAGTCACATGAAACAAGTTTTTTTAATTGGATTATTTATGGCATTTCCCCCTCTCATCAAGAACTCGAGATATACAAGTCTTGACACAACGTTAAATAAGGGTTGCTTTTAGCTCATAAAAAGTGAAAAACACTTCAATCCTCACTGTCTCTAGCCGTCTCGGCCAGGGCATTCTGCAGCAGAGACACCACCCGCCGTGCAGCATCATGCAACTCTCCCTATCATAAAGCAATCCACAAAGCATTTCAACAGTAGGCCTATAATTAAAATGATAGCAGTTGGCATACTACTGTCGTCTATTGTCAGAGGTCAAAGTGAAATTTTAAAAAGCAATACCAATTTGACTTAACACGAGAAATTAACGAGTGGATAGATTACGCCTGGATAAAAACGTTACCTAGCTAGCTAACTAACTTTGCCTTAGGCTATTTGCTATTGCTAACATTAGCCACATGAGTGACCAGTCGGTCAGTAGCCAACACATTACATTTTCTAAGTAGCAATTTTAAGCTAAATGCATTGTGTATAATAGGCTGCAGTCGCCATTACCAAAATATATCCTATTTTCGTAATACATAACTCAGTTGTAGCAAGTGTGTAATGAAACATAATCTCGGTAGTTTACGTACTTCGTTTGCCTCCAACATTCTGAAAAGTTTTGCCAGTAGCTACCAAAAAAAAGGTATTATATATATATATAGGCTAGTGACCAATCAAAGAAGTGGAGACATCAGTCACTATGCATGCCATCCCCGCCCCCAAAGTCTCATAAATGAATTTGGCGAGCGAGCGAGAGCAAACCAAGTTCGCACGCCCACAGCTCCGTGCTCGCGCGGATGGTTCTGTGCTCGCTCGCTTCATAGCTCCACTCGCGCGGACACTGTTCTGTTTGCTCGCTTCACAATTCCACGCGCGCGCTATTTATGGAACTAAATAAACGCCATAGAATCCCCTTTGAGACCAGGATGTACCCTCGGCCTCCATTTTAAGTGTGAGTCCAATCCGTTATAAAGCCAAGTGAAGTTTGACATAGCCCCTCCATCCTTAACTTTTCTCAAGAGAATGAGTCAACCAAAGAGCAGACTCGGCAAACTCATATTACCCACGATTCACATCGAACAGGTCCTGTTCAGTGACAATCACGTTAATGTTTATCTTGGTATTATGCATTAAAAGCGCATACAGAATGGAAAAGACGGTGTTTAGGCTACTAAATAGGCTACAGGTTAATCTAGTAGTTTGATATTTTGTATTTCATAGTTTAGCTAATTGCGTTATGCAGCAACAGAGTAGTGTAGCTAGCTACTGTGGGATGTAGGTCCAGGTTCTCTGTAGATAATCTTGCTTTTAAACGGATTATTAGGTTACTCGTCTCAATATTTTTCAGTAGGCTATAATTAGCCAGTTAGCCTAACAATTGGATTTCTCAATAACCACGACGGATAGGTAAATAAACTTGTGCAGTATTTTACTATATTCACATTTGTGCTGCCGCAAAATGCGTTAAAAACCTGTCATGCGAAGTGATCAATGAACAGCACATATATTGGGTACATTTGTTTTTCTTGCTTGAAAGCGTGCATTGCGCTCAACGCTGGTTCCAGCAATTTGAGGTTTTCCTCTTTAAATGCTTTCTAATGTTTAAATCGTTTTGACTAAATCGAGTGCCGTCTTAAATTAATGACATTCTTTAACGCGATGAGGAGAAAACGCAATGTTAACGTGAAACTGAGAAAACGTTAGGATTTGTTTCCAGTTAATTCAGAATTATTGCCACCCTTATTAAACAATCTCACGTTAGTTAGGCTATCTTTTTGTCATTGCCATCTGTTAATCATTAGCCTATAGGCTACATAATTGTTCTTAATTATTTATGGAATTTGTTTGATGGACATAAGCAAGCAAAATAAACGTAAACAGGTTAAAATGCTTTATTCCAGCGCACGCGCTGTCCTACACATTTAAACGCGACACGATTTTATGACACAAAGAAATATGCTAGCCCACAAAACTTGCTGTAAATGTAAAGTAAATTTGTTATTCAGTAAATCAATTGCTTGACTAATAATTAATGTAAACAGGTTGAGTTTCATTCATTTAAAGGTTACGGTGACAGACGTTTTATGATAGATGGGGTGAAGTGCGTCTCAATTCAAATAACCCGCTCCGCCCTCGCTCCCTCCCACTCGCTAAACGCAAGTGTATCCTCCTGTTTTATTGGTATGTGCGTCACATCCTCCCAAGTGAAGTTTGCAAGTGAAGTTTACGAGGGTGGAGTAAGAACTGGATTGGGACGCAGCCTGCTTTTTTGTGTTTTCAGCGACTGGGTTCTGCTTCCTGTGGTAATTCAGTGGAAAGCCTTGACATATCTAGCGACTCGCAATTGAATAGATTTTAAAAATGCAAGTGAACGGCCAATTTGACAACGACCATTATGTGTTAAGTGAAAGCAATCAATTAATGGCAACTAAATTAATTGCGTTAACTGAATGGATTGGAGTCTGACAATAGAAGAAGCAGCTGTATCTAGAAGCCTTTTCTTGGAACAATAATGCCACATGTTATTAACAGCCAAATATAATGTCCTCAGATTTGATTTGTTGTTAACAATGTAATTGTTACACTTGCTCCTCAACCACCATTTACATGAAACTTCCTTTACCTTGTAAAAAGTAGCAGTTTAATGAGAAATATGAATACATACTGTGAAAATATGGAAAGCATTCTAGCATTGAGAGTAAACCAAATTAACTGTTTTTCTGTCAATTTACAGACACAGTCGCTAAAACACTTTATTCCTTTTTGTCAGTATATAACCAGGTTGTTTTATAATAAATTAAAAAAGAAAAGAAAGAAATGTCACTGTGTCAAAGGGAATTGCTTTATTTTTTTTTCTATTAATTATGCATACGAAGCCAAAATCAACTGACAAATAATACTTGGTTACTGATGAATATTCATATACACTTTAGAATCTTCAGGCACTTTATTGTGAAGGCTAGTGACAAAAATGTGACTTAATTTGTGCTAATCATCAAAAGTAAATGTCCATGAGTAGCACAGTTGTGCATAATTGGCGTGGTAAAATCACATATGCCACAATGGCAGCATTATTAATGATTGATACACAGTAAAACAGTGTTCATTCAACTCTAGCAGTGTTCATATGAGCCAGATTAGGCTCATTTGTACTCTGTTAGAGTTGAATTAACACTGGACATTTTACTGTGTCGGTAACTGAAGTACAGATCAATAGAGATGGAAGAAGCCACTTTATGCAGTGGATCTGCCACAGCGTATTGCTGCTGTGAAGGATGGGGTTTTACGGTGCCATTTTCGACAAACGGTCAGTAGAGGGAGTCATATCTTCATCACAGCAATTGACATCAAAATAACTTCCTTTTCTCACGGTAGTAGATTTGATTATTTATCTTCTCAACCGACGTCCAGATCCAGCGCGAATTTCATAACTTGACAAATTATCTAGTAATATAGCTGGTTATTTGTGTAAATAAATAAGTTCCAGTCTAATACCCTTCTGATGGACACTGTTGGCTGCACTCCAGCCAAGATCGAAACATTTGATTACAAATATGTCTACGATCCAATACTATGCCACTCTGCCTACGTGTGTCTTTCTTCATATCACAAACCTTTATTGAAGTGAAATATATAACATCACTTCTAAAATAAAGGTTTTTGATACGAGGAGGAACATCCAGGTAGGCGCTCGCACGGACACATTTTACAAACGATTGCCAAGATGAGGGGACATGCTCGCACAGGGTTTTGACGATGAGAACCATTGGCAAGTTTTATTTTCTTTAATCGATAAATATTAGAGAGTAAAATGTATTGATTAAAAACTATATAATTTCCCCATGTTTACGAACGCCACGACCCTGTGCGTTAATATTCCCTCATCATTGCAATAGTTTTTAAAATGTGTCTGTGCGCGCGCGTGTGAGGGGGTGTTCTAATTTGATTCTGCCCTTTCGTAGAAGCCATTACAGCCATTTTCATCCTGACGAGGCGGCGGTGAATTAAAACGATTTACTGTACCTCGCTGCCCCCACCCATTCCCATTCTGTTCTTACTCACCTTCACTGTGTTAGTTACTGAACTGTTCAGTAATGGCTGCAGAGATTTACGGTTTCGATTGTTGTGACGTACGCTTCGCAAGACTGGATAAATACTGTTACAGGTAAAACAAACGCAGCTCGAAACTTTCTGCCACGGTACGACAGCTCGCGCTCTAACACTCCCCCGGTTGAGACATTCTGAGAGAGAGAGAGAGAGAGAAAGAGAGAGAGTGAGAGAGAAAGGAGCTTGCGCCACGGCGAAGAGAGACCTGTTACCGGACCGCGTTCTCCATGGGAAGGCGAGGAGCCGCGTGCCAAGTGCGCGCCCCTATGGCACCGTGCAACAGAGCCTTAAATATATGATCCATGACTTCGTTTGTTTTAATATTTAGGCCGTTTTATTTTACCTCTTCTCCTTGCGCGGAATATTGGGTCTATTTTGTAGTGAAGACTAGCCATTTTTGTCTCCGGAGATAGTTGTAGTTTCGTGGACGAATATTTTTTTACGCATCCGCAAAAAAAGTTTTTTTTATTGAATTTGAAAACTGTACAAACAATAATTAATTCAGCGAGTGAAATAATTAAAAAAGGATTCGCATGTATGTAAAATATATGAAACGGTCTAAAAAACCTTGTTGACCACTCAGAAAAAAAGATGTGGGGACTGCCAAAGCCGCGGTATGTAAACTGCAACGCCTCTGATTCAAGCGAGGAGACCGAGCTTTACGTGAATATTGGAGGAGTGAGGCAGGTCTTACACGGGGACGTTTTAAACCGATATCCGGAGACGAGGCTGGCCGAGCTGGTTAACTGCGCCTCCCGGAATTTCGATACAATTTCCTCCCTTTGCGATGACTACGACCCCGGTAAAGGGGAGTTTTACTTTGACAGGGACCCGGACGCTTTTAAATGCATCGTTGAAGTTTACTACTATGGTGAGATCCACATGAAACGGGGAATTTGTCCCATTTGCTTCATCAAGGAGATGGAATTCTGGAAAATCGACATAAGTTTCCTGGACGAATGTTGTAAGAGTAACCTGAACGAGAAGGAGGAAGAGTTGGCAGAGATAGCAAGCAAGGTAAAGCTTATTCTTGAGGACATGGAGGCGGAGCCGGCGGCCAACCAGTGGGAGAGGTGGCGAAAGTTCCTGTGGAAGTTGATGGAGAAACCAGAGTCATCCCTGCCCGCGCGCACAATCGCCATTGTTTCATTCTTCTTCATCCTAATCTCCTCTGTGGTGATGTGCATGGGAACGATCCCCGAACTGCAGGTGGAGGACGCCGAAGGGAACCAGGTAGAGCATCCGACGCTGGACGCGATCGAGACCGCCTGCATCGGCTGGTTCACCGTGGAGTACTTGTTGCGCCTGGTCTCCGCGCCGAACAAAGTACACTTCGCCCTATCGTTCATGAACATCGTTGACTTTTTGGCAATCATGCCTTTTTACGTGGTGCTGGTACTAACGTACCTGGGGACGGCCGTGATGGAGCTGGCCAACGTTCAGCAGGCAGTGCAGGCGCTGCGTATCATGCGCATCGCTCGCATCTTCAAGCTGGCGCGACACTCTTCTGGGCTGCAGACTCTCACTTATGCGCTGAAAAGTAGCTTCAAGGAGCTGGGTCTTCTGCTTATGTACATGGGCGTGGGGATCTTCGTGTTCTCGGCACTGGCCTACACCATGGAACAGAGCCATCCCGAGACCCTGTTTAAGAGCATCCCACAGTCTTTCTGGTGGGCCATCATCACCATGACAACAGTAGGGTATGGGGACATCTACCCCAAGACCACGCTAGGCCGATGCAATGCCGCCATAAGCTTTCTATGCGGGGTAATCGCCATTGCGCTACCAATCCACCCCATCATCAACAATTTTGTCATCTACTACAATAAGCAAAAGGTGCTGGAGACCGCGGCTAAACACGAGCTGGAACTGATGGAACTGCAGTCCAGCGAGGGTGCAGCGAAGACAGCGGCTCAGAAGTCCCGAAAACCCAGCGACGCCGAGGTGTGGGACAGCGCCATACGAGCGTCCCACAGTGACGCTTACATCCCGCTGCTGGCGGAGCCTCACAGAACGCGACAGCAGAGTTGCAAATAAGTGGGCGAAAAAAACAACAGTCACAATAATGACTTCATGCCGCTAAGATTGCTTTAGCTAACTGTTGTGGGATAAAAGATATTCAAGCTACTCCATCCAATGCCCATACTGCGCCAAAATCAATCCAGGCATAGTTCGTTATACTGTTACATTTAACTGTCCACTCTAGTAAAGATCGATAAAATGACCGTGGATATATGCTACTTATATTTTCTTTTCGCCGACCTGCAGGTCTTTCATTTTACGTGTAAGAAATTATTGTTTCCTGTTGAGTTGTTTAATCATTGTTCAATAAAGTTATTGCACGAGAACGAATACAGTGCGCGTAAAAAACTGTACAATGCGAGGGAATACATAGTACTGTGAAAAAAACTGCTCAGCCACTTAATATTCTGATAAATTACTACTAGGACTAAAATACTTAAGTATAAAAAATAACACCAAACACTAAATATTAAGGTTCAATATGTTTAAATGTTTTATGGAACGCTATTTTCAGGACTAAAACGCTTACCCGGTGTCATGCAAAAATATCACAGCCGTATATTATAAAACCACACAGTTCGATGGTATGATGCCAATTCCATCGTGCTGTTCATCTTTACGCATGTCTTATCGCGAAAAATGTTTACGTCTCTCTTGAGATATTTAACCAGTTCTCTGAAGATCTCATATCTCTGATACGGCTGTGTATTATGTGCTCCATTAGTTCAAAAGCCCGCGATGGCTAATGGGTAATTTGGATGTACCACGTGTTTTCCACAAAAATAAAATAAAGATTGGGACCTATAATCTCTTCGGATTCAAAATTAGTATCTGTTATAGAAACGCAAACAGAATTTTGTCATTTGAAAGTTACAAACTACAATTGACAAAATGGCAACACATAAATACTACGTTTGACTTAAATAATAACTTAAATCACAAAACATAATCCATGCATAAATACTGAGATTTAGCAAACCATTAATACTTCAGAGAAAAATACATAAAACAGGAGAATATATACACTGCAGATAGCAGCGCTCTTTGTGTTACACTTCTAACAAGATTATATCATTAGTCTATCTAAATTCAAAATTGTTGCGAACTCACTGCATTTGAATTGCATTCTCATTTGGTTTAATATTTTAGATCTTTTAAACAGGAAAAATACCTTCATATTATTTTAATATCGCAGATCTTGGAACCCTGTATAGTATTTTTAAATAACCGTTCAATTAATAAACAATGTGTTTATTACAAGCTGAAAAGTCTTGAGCTGCTATGCATAGGAGGTCGCAGCGCAGTGGGACCATGAAATACAGCTGTCCAATCAGCTTGCTTGCTTGAGAAGGTTTCCGTTGGAGTGTGGAGAGCCGGAGGGTTGAATCTTCAGAAAAGCTTTGAAAAAGCTTTTTTCGCATCTTTTCTGCTTTAGCAAAACTCTCCAGGGTAAATTTCCCCAAATCATTATCATAACAGTCTGAGTCTTAAATATTTTATTAATAATATTTCGTTATTTTAATACAGTGTGTATTTATGTGCGACCATTTTTAAAAAACGTTTTTTTGCTCGTGTATAATAAAAACCTCAGTGTTATAGTCTTGCTCATATTATCAGTGTGTTTCCATTCTAATTGACCAGAAACAGGGTCAATTTTAATGAGTTTCATGTTAAAAGATGATGTGCTTTATTGCATTTTATTGTGTTATTCATGACATGAATGCTGCATGGCGTTGAAACTCGCACAACATCGGCACTGAACACACTTGCATTTTATCCAAGTACACATTCAAATTGCTTTTAGAGATTTCAAAAAATATTTAATCCCAGGTAATCTGTCCTTTGAATATTGCGTAACCGCTTTGGGTATACACATTTACTCAGTTTCTTTACAATGAGGCCTGGGCATTATTATATTTGTTAACTTTACTGCTCACGTGTTACTGTCTTAATCTACTGTTATTGTGATCCCCTATCCAATAATGTGACCGAAATGACAATAGAGAGAATATATCTGTAAAATGTAGATTATAGAACCACCATTCCTATCAGACTTGTGATAGTGGTCTGGCCCACAAATTCCCCTCAGTCACGTTTTTGGCGTGATTTTTCCATGGTCTGATTTATGATGGTTGGGTCCGTGTTTATGGGGCAGTTACACGCTTTGTGGATAGGAAGGCCTAATGACCAGGTTGCGCAATTAGTTAAACAAAATGCTATGATTTCGTATTGCGCGTTGATCAATGCTTGCAACAGATAAAGTCGTTCCTGTCTGTGACATTTAACTTTTTTTTATTGTTGGTGAGCCCACCCACCGCCTCCCGTACCCCAATTTGACAGACGCAAATGTCTGGCAGTGCACTTCACTATAATGTCTGATGCGGTAGCATACGCGCTGAGTAGCCGTAACGTGCTTAACTTGTCCAATCACATTCTGTGTTATTTTTGGCGAGTTAGCCGCAAGCTAGCTCCGCACGCCCTCTGTGCTCGCGCGGGATCAAGTTCCTGTCTACTACTAACTTTGATACTGGTGACAGCTGTGGAGATTCCCACAGCCCATCACATCGCTTGAGACGTTGGATGAAATGCTACCCGGAGCCTACAGTGCTGGTTAGAACGATATCATAGAGCACATTCCGACCCGTTCACAGGCACCCGATTTTTTGCTGTGTTTAACACCTTATCAACGTTTGACTTACGTGGTTATTTATTAAACATAGCAAGGCACAATTTTTTGGGGGAAAAAACGCCTCGTAATTTTCAATATGTCCCCCCCCCTCTCTGTCTCTCTCAGTCAAATCCTTTTTTTTTTCACACAGAGGGGAAATGCACTTGTCTTCTTCAGAATTAGTTGTGAAAGCAGAAAGGGCGTAAATCCATCAGTGTTCCCGTGTAAATCTGCCCTGCATTATTTGCCCTTCAAGCGAAGGCTGTGATCATTCGTCCACATAGACGTTATTTATTTATTTTTTGACAAACAACCTCTTCATGGGTGCTGGCACCATGGCAGTTAATCTCGTGGCCACAGAGAGGTCCTGTAGGTCCAATGATAGGCTACTATGTGCTGCAGTAGTTGTAACCAAAAAGGTTACACGTTTGATTCCCATGCAGGTAGAACACTGCCAACCTTGAGCAAGATACTCACACAGACAGACACACACAGTCACACACACACACACACACACACACACACACAGACACATGCACATGCACACATAAAATTAATCAATGTATTTGTATGCTTCATTTCCTAAAGCAATTGAAACAAATGGAGGGAAATTTCATATCTATCCCACCTCACTTTTACGCAGCTCATTTAGCCTCTCATGTTTTAAGTGTATGGTCACAGAGCCCTGATACCAGGGCAGAGCTGTTGTAATCGTCTGGAACACATCTTTGGAGATGTATGCAGTTACACAATTTATGCAATTAAACAATTACATTATTTTTTTTTGTACAGAAAGCAGTCATTTCAGACACTCTTGCAGAGGTACAAGTAGCTTACTGCTACAAGCAGCATCCCCTGGGGTTCTCTCATAGTGCAGAGTTGTGGCCAGCATATTTGAAGTACTCTTGTCAGATTTGATTAGGCCTCTCTGAACAACTACATCTACATGGTAAATATTTCATCATAATTTTCCATTGACTGCTCTCTCTCTCTCTCTCTCTCTGTCTCTCTCTCTCTCTCTCTCTCTCTCTCTCTCTCTCTCTCTTCCCAAAGCACTTGAATAAATATACACGGGATCAAATGTTATTAAAAAATACAAAACAAAAGAACAACAACAAAAAAAATCAAACATTATTTTTCCTCCAGGTCTATTTGATTGGATATTCTGCAAGTGCATGTTCTTGTTCCATTGCTTAGGAGCGACTTTATTACATTTTGCCTATTGTACATGTATGTGTCAATATCTGGTATATGTCAGCTCAGCTCATTTGGGTTTTGATGTTGTGTTTTTGCCATCGGGGTTTTTGCATGTTTATGCTGGCTAGTTGTCCCAGCAGATTTGAATGTTGATCGGTTGCAGTTTTCGTCAACGTTAAGCAGGAATATGAGAAAATGTATATTTACGTTTTTTAAAAAGCATTTTCCTCTTCAATACGGAATTCCCAGACAAGCTTGTGCTGAAACGTGCTGAAACGTCAACACAACCTCCAGTGTCCAACCGGGAGTAGGTGTAGCCAGTAAGAACTGGCACAGTCAGGATTCGATACCAGACCGGGGGGCCCCATAACTAGAACAGTGTCTTAACAAGATAAGCCACCAAGCAGCCCCTTGCCAGTAAGTTTCCAGGAATTTCCCTCAATTTCCACTCTCTCCTCGTACCCTCAAAGTTTATGGCATAGTCTAATGCATCCTGTCAGACCAGAATAAGTGTATCCGGTTGAGACAAAGCAAAAGTTATGGTCGTCCAAAGAAACAGCCGCTGAAGGTGAAAGCCTTTTTTCCTTGAGGACCATAACTTTATTATTTTTTCTCCCGATTTACGGGCAGCGCCCAGATCTGACAGCAGTGGTTCTGCAGTGCCAGGCACCGCAGCGTCGCCTCCAGGTGAAACCAGGTGAGTTGCGCAGCGGCGAGTTTGATTTCTTTAAATATAAAAAGTACTAAATGCAATCCTACTACTTATACCGTTACTTACAACTGCTATTACTACTGATACAGCTACTTACAACCGCTATTACTACTGATACCGCTACTTACAACTGCTATTACTACTGATACTGCTACTTACAACTGCTATTACTACTGATACCGCTACTTACAACTGCTATTACTACTGATACTGCTACTTACAACTGCTATTACTACTGATACTGCTACTTACAACTGCTATTACTACTGATACCGCTACTTACAACTGCTATTACTACTGATACCGCTACTTACAACTGCTATTACTACTGATACTGCTACTTACAACTGCTATTACTACTGATACTGCTACTTACAACTGCTATTACTACTGATACTGCTACTTACAACTGCTATTACTACTGATACTGCTACTTACAACTGCTATTACTACTGATACTGCTACTTACAACTGCTATTACTACTGATACCGCTACTTACAACTGCTATTACTACTGATACCGCTACTTACAACTGCTATTACTACTGATACCGCTACTTACAACTGCTATTACTACTGATACCGCTACTTACAACTGCTATTACTACTGATACCGCTACTTACAACTGCTATTACTACTGATACTGCTACTTACAACTGCTATTACTACTGATACTGCTACTTACAACTGCTATTACTACTGATACCGCTACTTACAACTGCTATTACTACTGATACCGCTACTTACAACTGCTATTACTACTGATACTGCTACTTACAACTGCTATTACTACTGATACCGCTACTTACAACTGCTATTACTACTGATACCGCTACTTACAACTGCTATTACTACTGATACCGCTACTTACAACTGCTATTACTACTGATACCGCTACTTACAACTGCTATTACTACTGATACCGCTACTTACAACTGCTATTACTACTGATACCGCTACTTACAACTGCTATTACTACTGATACCGCTACTTACAACTGCTATTACTACTGATACCGCTACTTACAACTGCTATTACTACTGATACCGCTACTTACAACTGCTATTACTACTGATACCGCTACTTACAACTGCTATTACTACTGATACCGCTACTTACAACTGCTATTACTACTGATACCGCTACTTACAACTGCTATTACTACTGATACCGCTACTTACAACTGCTATTACTACTGATACCGCTACTTACAACTGCTATTACTACTGATACTGCTACTTACAACTGCTATTACTACTGATACCGCTACTTACAACTGCTATTACTACTGATACCGCTACTTACAACTGCTATTACTACTGATACCGCTACTTACAACTGCTATTACTACTGATACCGCTACTTACAACTGCTATTACTACTGATACCGCTACTTACAACTGCTATTACTACTGATACCGCTACTTACAACTGCTATTACTACTGATACCGCTACTTACAACTGCTATTACTACTGATACCGCTACTTACAACTGCTATTACTACTGATACCGCTACTTACAACTGCTATTACTACTGATACTGCTACTTACAACTGCTATTACTACTGATACCGCTACTTACAACTGCTATTACTACTGATACTGCTACTTACAACTGCTATTACTACTGATACTGCTACTTACAACTGCTATTACTACTGATACCGCTACTTACAACTGCTATTACTACTGATACTGCTACTTACAACTGCTATTACTACTGATACTGCTACTTACAACTGCTATTACTACTGATACTGCTACTTACAACTGCTATTACTACTGATACTGCTACTTACAACTGCTATTACTACTGATACCGCTACTTACAACTGCTATTACTACTGATACTGCTACTTACAACTGCTATTACTACTGATACTGCTACTTACAACTGCTATTACTACTGATACTGCTACTTACAACTGCTATTACTACTGATACCGCTACTTACAACTGCTATTACTACTGATACCGCTACTTACAACTGCTATTACTACTGATACCGCTACTTACAACTGCTATTACTACTGATACCGCTACTTACAACTGCTATTACTACTGATACCGCTACTTACAACTGCTATTACTACTGATACCGCTACTTACAACTGCTATTACTACTGATACCGCTACTTACAACTGCTATTACTACTGATACCGCTACTTACAACTGCTATTACTACTGATACCGCTACTTACAACTGCTATTACTACTGATACTGCTACTTACAACTGCTATTACTACTGATACCGCTACTTACAACTGCTATTACTACTGATACTGCTACTTACAACTGCTATTACTACTGATACCGCTACTTACAACTGCTATTACTACTGATACCGCTACTTACAACTGCTATTACTACGGCTAAACACGAGCTGGAACTGATGGAACTGCAGTCCAGCGAGGGTGCAGCGAAGAAAGCGGCTCAGAAGTCCCGAAAACCCAGCGACGCCGAGGTGTGGGACAGCGCCATATCCCGCAGTGACGCTTACATCCCGCTGCTGGCGGAGCCTCACAGAACGCGACAGCAGAGTTGCAAATAAGTGGGCGAAAAAAACAACAGTCACAATAATGACTTGATGCCGCTAACATTGCTTTAGCTAACTGTTGTGGGATAAAAGATATTCAAGCTACTCCATCCAATGCCCATACTGCGCCAAAATCAATTCAGGCATAGTTAGTTATACTGTTACATTTAACTGTCCACTCTAGTAAAGATCGATAAAATAACCGTGGATATATGCTACTTATATTTTCTTTTCGCCAACCTGCAGGTCTTTAATTTTACGTGTAAGAAATTATTGTTTCCTGTTGAGTTGTTTAATCATTGTTCAATAAAGTGATTGCACGAGAACGAATACAGTGCGCGTAAAAAAACTGTGCAATGCGAGGGAATACATAGTACTGTGAAAAAAACTGCTCAGCCACTTAATATTCTGATAAATTACCACTAGGACTAAAATACTTAAGTATAAAAAATAACACCAAACACTAAATATTAAGGTTCAATATGTTTAAATGTTTTATGGAACGCTATTTTCAGGACTAAAACGCTTACCCGGTGTCATGCAAAAATATCACAGCCGTATATTATAAAACCACACAGTTCGATGGTATGATGCCAATTCCATCGTGCTGTTCATCTTTACGCATGTCTTATCGCGAAAAATGTTTACTTCTCTCTTGAGACATTTAACCAGTTCTCTGAAGATCTCATATCTCTGATACGGCTGTGCATTATGTGCTCCATTAGTTCAAAAGCCCGCGATGGCTAATGGGTAATTTGGATGTACCACGTGTTTTCCACAAAAAGAAAATAAAGATTGGGACCTATAATCTCTTCGGATTCAAAATTAGTATCTGTTATAGAAACGCAAACAGAATTTTGTCATTTGAAAGTTACAAACTACAATTGACAAAATGGCAACACATAAATACTACGTTTGACTTAAATAATAACTTAAATCACAAAACATAATCCATGCATAGATACTGAGATTTAGCAAACCATTAATACTTCAGAGAAAAATACATTAAACAGGAGAATATATACACTGCAGATAGCAGCGCTCTTTGTGTTACACTTCTAACAAGATTATATCATTAGTCTATCTAAATTCAAAATTGTTGCGAACTCACTGCATTTGAATTGCATTCTCATTTGGTTTAATATTTTAGATCTTTTAAACAGGAAAAATACCTTCATATTAATTTAATATCGCAGATTTTGGAACCCTGTATAGTATTTTTAAATAACCGTTCAATTAATAAACAATGTGTTTATTACAAGCTGAAAAGTCTTGAGCTGCTATGCATAGGAGGTCGCAGCGCAGTGGGACCATGAAATACAGCTGTCCAATCAGCTTGCTTGCTTGCTTGCTTGAGAAGGTTTCCGTTGGAGTGTGGATAGCCGGAGGGTTGAATCTTCAGAAAAGCTTTGAAAAAGCTTTTTTCGCATCTTTTCTGCTTTAGCAAAACTCTCCAGGGTAAATTTCCACAAATCATTATCATAACAGTCTGAGTCTTAAATATTTTATTAATAATATTTCGTTATTTTCATACAGTGTGCATTTATGTGCGACCATTTTTAAAAAACGTTTTTTTGCTCGTGTATAATAAAAACCTCAGTGTTGTAGTCTTGCTCATATTATCAGTGTGTTTCCATTCTAATTGACCAGAAACAGGGTCAATTTTAATGAGTTTCATGTTAAAAGATGATGTGCTTTATTGCATTTTATTGTGTTATTCATGACATGAATGCTGCATGGCGTTGAAACTCGCACAACATCGGCACTGAACACACTTGCATTTTATCCAAGTACACATTCAAATTGCTTTTAGAGATTTCGAAAAATATTTAATCCCAGGTAATCTGTCCTTTGAATATTGCGTAACCGCTTTGGGTATACACATTTACTCAGTTTCTTTACAATGAGGCCTGGGCATTATTATATTTGTTAACTTTACTGCTCACGTGTTACTGTCTTAATCTACTGTTATTGTGATCCGCTATCCCATAATGTGACCGAAATGACAATAGAATATATCTGTCAAATGTAGATTATAGAACCACCTTCCTATCAGACTTCTGATGGTGGTCTGGCCCACAAATTCCCCTCAGTCACGTTTTTGGCGTGATTTTTCCATGGTCTGATTTATGATGGTTGGGTCCGTGTTTATGGGGCAGTTACACGCTTTGTGGATAGGAAGGCCTAATGACCAGGTTGCGCAATTAGTTAAACAAAATTCTATGATTTCGTATTGCGCGTTGATCAATGCTTGCAACAGATAAAGTAGTTCCTGTCTGTGACATTTAACTTTTTTATTGTTGGTGAGCCCACCCACCATTTGACAGACGCAAATGTCTGGCAGTGCGCTTCACTATAATGTCTGATGCGGTAGCATACGCGCTGAGTAGCCGTAACATGCTTAACTTGTCCAATCACATTCTGTGTTATTTTTGGCGAGTTAGCCGCAAGCTAGCTCCGCACGCCCTCTGTGCTCGCGCGGGATCAAGTTCCTGTCTACTACTAACTTTGATACTGGTGACAGCTGTGGAGATTCCCACAGCCCATCACATCGCTTGAGACGTTGTATGAAATGCTACCCGGAGCCTACAGTGCTGGTTAGAACGATATCATAGAGCACATTCCGACCCGTTCGCAGGCACCCGATTTTTTGCTGTGTTTAACATCTTATCAACGTTTGACTTACGTTGTCATTACGTGGTTATTTATTAAACATAGCAAGGCACCATTTTTTGGGGGGAAAAACGCCTCGCAATTTTCAATATGTCCCCCCCCCCCCTCTCTGTCTCTCTCAGTCAAATCCTTTTTTTTTTTCACACAGAGGGGAAATGCACTTGTCTCCTTCAGAATTAGTTGTGAAAGCAGAAAGGGTGTAAATCCATCAGGGTTCCCGTGTAAATCTGCCCTGCATTATTTGCCCTTCAAGCGAAGGCTGTGATCATTCGTCCACAAAGACGTTTTTTTTTTTTTTTTTTTGACAAACAGCCTCTTCATGGGTGATGGCAGTTAATCTCGTGGCCAAAGAGAGGTCCTGTAGGTCCAATGATAGGCTACTATGTGCTGCAGTAGTTGTAACCAAAAAGGTTACACGTTTGATTCCCATGCAGGTAGAACACTGCCAACCTTGAGCAAGATACTCACACAGACAGACACACACACACACACACACACACACAGACACATGCACATGCACACATAAAATTAATCAATGTATTTGTATGCTTCATTTCCTAAAGCAATTGAAACAAATGGAGGGAAATTTCATATCTATCCCACCTCACTTTTACGCAGCTCATTTAGCCTCTCATGTTTTAAGTGTATGGTCACAGAGCCCTGATACCAGGGCAGAGCTGTTGTAATCGTCTGGAACACATCTTTGGAGATGTATGCAGTTACACAATTTATGCAATTAAACAATTACATTATTTTTTTTTGTACAGAAAGCAGTCATTTCAGACACTCTTGCAGAGGTACAAGTAGCTTACTGCTACAAGCAGCATCCCCTGGGGTTCTCTCATAGTGCAGAGTTGTGGCCAGCATACTTGAAGTACTCTTGTCAGATTTGATTAGGCCTCTCTGAACAACTACATCTACATGGTAAATATTTCATCATAATTTTCCATTGACTGCTCTCTCTCTCTCTCTCTCTCTCTCTCTCTCTCTCTCTCTCTCTCTCTCTCTCTCTCTCTCTCTCTTCCCAAAGCACTTGAAGAAATATACACGGGATCAAATGTTATAAAAAAATACAAAACAAAAGAACAACAACAAAAAAAAATCAAACATTATTTTTCCTCCAGGTCTATTTGATTGGATATTCTGCAAGTGCATGTTCTTGTTCCATTGCTTGGGAGCGACTTTATTACATTTTGCCTATTGTACATGTATGTGTCAATATCTGGTATATGTCAGCTCAGCTCATTTGGGTTTTGATGTTGTGTTTCTGCCATCGGGGTTTTTGCATGTTTATGCTGGCTAGTTGTCCCAGCAGATTTGAATGTTGATCGGTTGCAGTTTTCGTCAACGTTAAGCAGGAATATGAGAAAATTTATATTTAAGTTTAAAAAAAAAAGCATTTTTCTCTTCAATACGGAATTCCCAGACAAGCTTGTGCTGAAACGTTCAACACAACCTCCAGTGTCCAACCGGGAGTAGGTGTAGCCAGTAAGAACTGGCACAGTCAGGATTCGATACCAGACCGGGGGGCCCCATAACTAGAACAGTGTCTTAACAAGATAAGCCACCAAGCGGTCGCTTGCCAGTAAGTTTCCAGGAATTTCCCCCAATTTCCCTCAATTTCCACTCTCTCCTCGTACCCTCAAAGTTTATGGCATAGTCTAATGCACCCTGTCAGACCAGAATAAGTGTATCCGGTTGAGACAAAGCAAAAGTTATGGTCGTCCAAAGAAACAGCCGCTGAAGGTGAAAGCTTTTTTTCCTCGAGGACCATAACTTTAGTTTTTTTTCTCCCGATTTACGGGCAGCGCCCAGATCTGACAGCAGTGGTTCTGCAGTGCCAGGCACCGCAGCGTCGCCTCCAGGTGAAACCAGGTGAGTTGCGCAGCGGCGAGTTTGATTTCTTTAAATATAAAAAGTACTAAATGCAATCCTGAAAAATAACTTATCACAGGAGCATAAGAGAAACAGCAACTGAAGCAGCACTACTACTGATACAATACCGTAATACAGCTACTGTTAAAATTACGTTTACCCCTACTGTTACCACACTCACACTACTGCTATTACTACTAATACTGCTACTTACAACTGCTATTACTACTGATACTGCTACTTACAACTGCTATTACTACTGATACCGCTACTTACAACTGCTATTACTACTGATACCGCTACTTACAACTGCTATTACTACTGATACTGCTACTTACAACTGCTATTACTACTGATACTGCTACTTACAACTGCTATTACTACTGATACTGCTACTTACAACTGCTATTACAACTGATACTGCTACTTACAACTGCTATTACTACTGATACCGCTACTTACAACTGCTATTACTACTGATACTGCTACTTACAACTGCTATTACTACTGATACCGCTACTTACAACTGCTATTACTACTGATACTGCTACTTACAACTGCTATTACTACTGATACCGCTACTTACAACTGCTATTACTACTGATACTGCTACTTACAACTGATATTACTACTGATACCGCTACTTATAACTGCTATTACTACTGATACTGCTACTTACAACTGCTATTACTACTGATACCGTTACTTACAACTGCTATTACTACTGATACTGCTACTTACAACTGATATTACTACTGATACTGCTACTTACAACTGATATTACTACTGATACTGCTACTTACAACTGCTATTACTACTGATACCGCTACTTACAACTGCTATTACTACTGATACCGTTACTTACAACTGCTATTACTACTTATACCGTTACTTACAACTGCTATTACTGCTGATACCGCTACTTACAACCGCTATTACTACTGATACTGCTACTTACAACTGCTATTACTACTGATACTGCTACTTACAACTGATATTACTACTGATACTGCTACTTACAACTGATATTACTACTGATACTGCTACTTACAACTGATATTACTACTGATACTGCTACTTACAACTGCTATTACTACTGATACCGCTACTTACAACTGATATTACTACTGATACTGCTACTTACAACTGATATTACTACTGATAATGCTACTTACAACTGCTATTACTCCTGATACCGCTACTTACAACTGCTATTACTACTGATACCGCTACTTACAACTGCTATTACTACTGATACCGCTACTTACACGTGCTATTACTACTGACACCGCTACTTACAACTGCTATTACTACTGATACCGCTACTTACAACAGCTATTACTACTGATACCGCTACTTACAACTGCTATTACTACTGATACCGCTACTTACAACTGCTATTACTACTGATACCGCTACTTACAACTGCTATTACTACTGATACCGTTACTTACAACTGCTATTACTACTTATACCGTTACTTACAACTGCTATTACTACTGATACAGCTACTTACATGTGCTATTACTACTGATACCGCTACTTACAACTGCTATTACTACTGATACCGCTACTTACAACTGCTATTACTACTGATACCGCTACTTACAACTGCTATTACTACTGATACCGCTACTTACAACTGCTATTACTACTGATACCGCTACTTACAACTGCTATTACTACTGAAACCGTTACTTACAACTGCTATTACTACTTATACCGTTACTTACAACTGCTATTACTACTGATACAGCTACTTACAACCGCTATTACTACTGATACTGCTACTTACAACTGCTATTACTACTGATACTGCTACTTACAACTGCTATTACTACTGATACCGCTACTTACAACTGCTATTACTACTGATACTGCTACTTACAACTGATATTACTACTTATACCGCTACTTACAACTGCTATTACTACTGATACCGCTACTTACAACTGCTATTACTACTGATACTGCTACTTACAACTGCTATTACTACTGAAACCGTTACTTACAACTGCTATTACTACTTATACCGTTACTTACAACTGCTATTACTACTGAAACCGTTACTTACAACTGCTATTACTACTTATACCGTTACTTACAACTGCTATTACTACTGATACCGCTACTTACAACCGCTATTACTACTGATACTGCTACTTACAACTGCTATTACTACTGATACTGCTACTTACACGTGCTATTACTACTGATACTGCTACTTACAACTGCTATTACTACTGATACCGCTACTTACAACTGATATTACTACTTATACCGCTACTTACAACTGCTATTACTACTGATACCGCTACTTACAACTGCTATTACTACTGATACTGCTACTTACAACTGCTATTACTACTGATACCGCTACTTACAACTGCTATTACTACTGATACCGCTACTTACAACTGCTATTACTACTGATACCGCTACTTACAACTGCTATTACTACTGATACTGCTACTTACAACTGCTATTACTACTGATACTGCTACTTACAACTGCTATTACTACTGATACCGCTACTTACAACTGCTATTACTACTGATACTGCTACTTACAACTGCTATTACTACTGATACTGCTACTTACAACTGCTATTACTACTGATACCGCTACTTACAACTGCTATTACTACTGATACCGCTACTTACAACTGCTATTACTACTGATAGTGCTACTTACAACTGCTATTACTACTGATACCGTTACTTACAACTGCTATTACTACTGATAATGCTACTTACAACTGATATTACTACTTATACCGCTACTTACAACTGCTATTACTACTGATACTGCTACTTACAACTGCTATTACAACTGATACCGCTACTTACAACTGCTATTACTACTGATACCGCTACTTACAACTGCTATTACTACTGATAGTGCTACTTACAACTGCTATTACTACTGATACTGCTACTTACAACTGCTATTACAACTGATACCGCTACTTACAACTGCTATTACTACTGATACCGCTACTTACAACTGCTATTACTACTGATAGTGCTACTTACAACTGCTATTACTACTGATAATGCTACTTACAACTGATATTACTACTTATACCGCTACTTACAACTGCTATTACTACTGATACTGCTACTTACAACTGCTATTACAACTGATACCGCTACTTACAACTGCTATTACTACTGATACCGTTACTTACAACTGCTATTACTACTGATAATGCTACTTACAACTGATATTACTACTTATACCGCTACTTACAACTGCTATTACTACTGATACCGCTACTTACAACTGCTATTACTACTGATACTGCTACTTACAACTGCTATTACTACTGATACTGCTACTTACAACCGCTATTACTACTGATACCGCTACTTACAACTGCTATTACTACTGATACCGTTACTTACAACTGCTATTACTACTGATACCGCTACTTACAACTGATATTACTACTTATACCGCTACTTACAACTGCTATTACTACTTATACCGCTATTTACAACTGCTATTACTACTGATACTGCTACTTACAACCGCTATTACTACTGATACCGCTACTTACAACCGCTATTACTACTGATACTGCTACTTACAACTGCTATTACTACTGATACTGCTACTTACAACTGCTATTACTACTGATACCGCTACTTACAACTGCTATTACTACTGATACTGCTACTTACAACTGCTATTACTACTGATACTGCTACTTACAACTGCTATTACTCCTGATACCGCTACTTACAACTGATATTACTACTTATACCGCTACTTACAACTGTTATTACTACTGATACTGCTACTTACAATCGCTATTACTACTGATACCGCTACTTACACGTGCTATTACTACTGATACTGCTACTTACAACTGCTATTACTACTGATACCGCTACTTACAACTGATATTACTACTTATACCGCTACTTACAACTGCTATTACTACTGATACCGCTACTTACAACTGCTATTACTACTGATACTGCTACTTACAACTGCTATTACTACTGATAGTGCTACTTACAACTGCTATTACTACTGATAATGCTACTTACAACTGCTATTACTACTGATACCGCTACTTACAACTGCTATTACTACTGATACCGCTACTTACAACTGCTATTACTACTGATACTGCTACTTACAACTGCTATTACTACTGATACTGCTACTTACAACTGCTATTACTACTGATACCGCTACTTACAACTGCTATTACTACTGATACCGCTACTTACAACTGCTATTACTACTGATAGTGCTACTTACAACTGCTATTACTACTGATACCGTTACTTACAACTGCTATTACTACTGATAATGCTACTTACAACTGATATTACTACTTATACCGCTACTTACAACTGCTATTACTACTGATACTGCTACTTACAACTGCTATTACAACTGATAGTGCTACTTACAACTGCTATTACTACTGATACCGCTACTTACAACTGCTATTACTACTGATAGTGCTACTTACAACTGCTATTACTACTGATACTGCTACTTACAACTGCTATTACAACTGATACCGCTACTTACAACTGCTATTACTACTGATACCGCTACTTACAACTGCTATTACTACTGATAGTGCTACTTACAACTGCTATTACTACTGATAATGCTACTTACAACTGATATTACTACTTATACCGCTACTTACAACTGCTATTACTACTGATACTGCTACTTACAACTGCTATTACAACTGATACCGCTACTTACAACTGCTATTACTACTGATACCGTTACTTACAACTGCTATTACTACTGATAATGCTACTTACAACTGATATTACTACTTATACCGCTACTTACAACTGCTATTACTACTGATACCGCTACTTACAACTGCTATTACTACTGATACTGCTACTTACAACTGCTATTACTACTGATACTGCTACTTACAACCGCTATTACTACTGATACCGCTACTTACAACTGCTATTACTACTGATACCGTTACTTACAACTGCTATTACTACTGATACCGCTACTTACAACTGATATTACTACTTATACCGCTACTTACAACTGCTATTACTACTGATACCGCTACTTACAACTGCTATTACTACTGATACTGCTACTTACAACTGCTATTACTACTGATACTGCTACTTACAACTGCTATTACTACTGATAGTGCTACTTACAACTGCTATTACTACTGATAATGCTACTTACAACTGCTATTACTACTGATACCGCTACTTACAACTGCTATTACTCCTGATACCGCTACTTACAACTGCTATTACTACTGATAATGTTACTTACAACTGCTATTACTACTGATACCGCTACTTACACGTGCTATTACTACTGATACCGCTACTTACAACTGCTATTACTACTGATACCGCTACTTACAACTGCTATTACTACTGATACCGCTACTTACAACTGCTATTACTACTGATACTGCTACTTACAACTGCTATTACTACTGATACCGCTACTTACAACTGCTATTACTACTGATACCGCTACTTACACGTGCTATTACTACTGATACCGCTACTTACAACTGCTATTACTACTGATACCGCTACTTACAACTGCTATTACTACTGATACCGCTACTTACACGTGCTATTACTACTGATACCGCTACTTACAACTGCTATTACTACTCATACCGCTACTTACAACTGCTATTACTCCTGATACCGCTACTTACAACTGCTATTACTACTGATACTGCTACTTACAACTGCTATTACTACTGATACCGCTACTTACAACTGCTATTACTACTGATACCGCTACTTACAACTGCTATTACTACTCATGCCGCTACTTACAACTGCTATTACTCCTGATACCGCTACTTACAACTGCTATTACTACTGATACTGCTACTTACAACTGCTATTACTACTTATACCGCTACTTACAACTGCTATTACTACTGATACTGCTACTTACAACTGCTATTACTACTGATACCGCTACTTACAACTGCTATTACTACTGATACTGCTACTTACAACCGCTATTACTACTGATACCGCTACTTACAACTGCTATTACTACTGATACAGCTACTTACAACTGCTATTACTACTGATACCGCTACTTACAACTGCTATTACTACTGATACTGCTACTTACAACTGCTATTACTACTGATACTGCTACTTACAACTGCTATTACTACTGATACTGCTACTTACAACTGCTATTACTACTGATACTGCTACTTACAACTGCTATTACTACTGATACTGCTACTTACAACTGCTATTACTACTGATACTGCTACTTACAACTGCTATTACTACTGATACTGCTACTTACAACTGCTATTACTACTGATACCGCTACTTACAACTGCTATTA